>JAGFBZ010002880.1:0-28375 GCA_018398805.1 Hirundichthys speculiger
AAAAATGACAAAGTGTTGAAACACTTAGAAAATTTCGGAAGTCGAAAAAATGACAAAGTGTTGAAACACTTAGAAAAATTTCGAGCAGTCGAAAAATGACAGTGTTGAAACACTTAGAAAAAATTTCGAGCAGTCGAAAAAATGACAGTGTTGAAACACTTAGAAAATTTCCGAGAAGTCGAAAAATGACAAAGTGTTGAAACACTTAGAAAAATTTCCGAGAAGTCGAAAAAAATGACAAAGTGTTGAAACACTTAGAAAAATTTCGGAGCAGTCGAAAAAATGACAGTGTTGAAACACTTAGAAAAATTTCCGAGAAGTCGAAAAAATGACAAAGTGTTGAAACACTTAGAAAAATTTCGGAGCAGTCGAAAAAATGACAAAGTGTTGAAACACTTAGAAAAATTTCCGAAGTCGAAAAAATGACAAGTGTTGAAACACTTAGAAAATTTCGAGCAGTCGAAAAATGACAAAGTGTTGAAACACTTAGAAAAATTTCGGAGCAGTCGAAAAAATGACAAAGTGTTGAAACACTTAGAAAAATTTCGGAGAAGTCGAAAAAATGACAAAGTGTTGAAACACTTAGAAAAATTTCGGAGCAGTCGAAAAATGACAGTGTTGAAACACTTAGAAAAATTTCCGAGAAGTCGAAAAAATGACAAAGTGTTGAAACACTTAGAAAAATTTCCGAGAAGTCGAAAAAATGACAAAGTGTTGAAACACTTAGAAAAATTTCGGAGCAGTCGAAAAAATGACAAAGTGTTGAAACACTTAGAAAAATTTCGGAGCAGTCGAAAAAATGACAAAGTGTTGAAACACTTAGAAAAATTTCCGAGAAGTCGAAAAAATGACAAAGTGTTGAAACACTTAGAAAATTTCGGAGCAGTCGAAAAAATGACAAAGTGTTGAAACACTTAGAAAAATTTCCGAGAAGTCGAAAAAATGACAAAGTGTTTGAAACACTTAGAAAAATTTCGAGCAGTCGAAAAATGACAAAGTGTTGAAACACTTAGAAAAATTTCCGAGAAGTCGAAAAAATGACAAAGTGTTGAAACACTTAGAAAATTTTCCGAGCAGTCGAAAAAATGACTAAGTGTTGAAACACTTAGAAAAATTTCGAGAGCAGTCGAAAAAATGACAAAGTGTTGAAACACTTAGAAAAATTTCCGAGAAGTCGAAAAAATGACAAAGTGTTGAAACACTTAGAAAAATTTCGAGCAGTCGAAAAAATGACAAAGTGTTGAAACACTTAGAAAAATTTCGGAGCAGTCGAAAAATGACAAATGTTTGAAACACTTAGAAAAATTTCCGAGAAGTCGAAAAAATGACAAAGTGTTGAAACACTTAGAAAAATTTCCGAGAAGTCGAAAAAATGACAAAGTGTTGAAACACTTAGAAAAATTTCGGAGCAGTCGAAAAAATGACAAAGTGTTGAAACACTTAGAAAATTTCCGAGAAGTCGAAAAAATGACAAAGTGTTGAAACACTTAGAAAAATTTCGGAGCAGTCGAAAAAATGACTAAGTGTTGAAACACTTAGAAAAATTTCGGAGCAGTCGAAAAAATGACAAAGTGTTGAAACACTTAGAAAAATTTCCGAGAAGTCGAAAAAATGACAAAGTGTTGAAACACTTAGAAAAATTTCCGAGCAAGTCGAAAAAATGACAAAGTGTTGAAACACTTAGAAAAATTTCGGAGCAGTCGAAAAAATGACAAAGTGTTGAAACACTTAGAAAAATTTCGAGCAGTCGAAAAAATGACAGTGTTGAAACACTTAGAAAAATTTCCGAGCAGTCGAAAAAATGACAAAGTGTTGAAACACTTAGAAAAATTTCGAGAGCAGTCGAAAAAATGACAAAGTGTTGAAACACTTAGAAAAATTTCCGAGAAGTCGAAAAAATGACAAAGTGTTGAAACACTTAGAAAAAATTTCGAGCAGTCGAAAAAATGACAAAGTGTTGAAACACTTAGAAAAATTTCGGAGCAGTCGAAAAAAATGACAAAGTGTTGAAACACTTAGAAAAATTTCGGAGCAGTCGAAAAAATGACAAAGTGTTGAAACACTTAGAAAAATTTCGGAGAAGTCGAAAAAATGACAAAGTGTTGAAACACTTAGAAAAATTTCGGAGCAGTCGAAAAAATGACAAAGTGTTGAAACACTTAGAAAATTTCCGAGCAGTCGAAAAAATGACAAAGTGTTGAAACACTTAGAAAAATTTCCGAGAAGAAGTCGAAAAAATGACAAAGTGTTGAAACACTTAGAAAAATTTCGAGCAGTCGAAAAAATGACAAAGTGTTGAAACACTTAGAAAAATTTCGGAGCAGTCGAAAAAATGACAAAGTGTTGAAACACTTAGAAAAATTTCCGAGAAAGTCGAAAAAATGACAAAGTGTTGAAACACTTAGAAAAATTTCGGAGCAGTCGAAAAAATGACAAAGTGTTGAAACACTTAGAAAATTTCGAGCAGTCGAAAAAATGACAAAGTGTTGAAACACTTAGAAAAATTTCGAGCAGTCGAAAAAATGACAAAGTGTTGAAACACTTAGAAAAATTTCGGAGCAGTCGAAAAAATGACAAAGTGTTGAAACACTTAGAAAAATTTCCGAGAGAAGTCGAAAAAATGACAAAGTGTTGAAACACTTAGAAAAATTTCGGAGCAGTCGAAAAAATGACAAAGTTGAAACACTTAGAAAATTTCCGAGAAGTCGAAAAAATGACAAAGTGTTGAAACACTTAGAAAAATTTCGGAGCAGTCGAAAAAATGACAAAGTGTTGAAACACTTAGAAAAATTTCCGAGAAGTCGAAAAAATGACAAAGTGTTGAAACACTTAGAAAAATTTCGAGCAGTCGAAAAAATGACAAAGTGTTGAAACACTTAGAAAAATTTCGGAGCAGTCGAAAAAATGACAAAGTGTTGAAACACTTAGAAAAATTTCCGAGAAGTCGAAAAAATGACAAAGTGTTGAAACACTTAGAAAAATTTCCGGAGCAGTCGAAAAAATGACAAAGTGTTGAAACACTTAGAAAAATTTCGGAGCAGTCGAAAAAATGACAAAGTGTTGAAACACTTAGAAAAATTTCCGAGAAGTCGAAAAAATGACAAAAAGTGTTGAAACACTTAGAAAAATTTCGGAGCAGTCGAAAAAATGACAAAGTGTTGAAACACTTAGAAAAATTTCCGAGAAGTCGAAAAAAAATGACAAAGTGTTGAAACACTTAGAAAAATTTCGAGCAGTCGAAAAAATGACAAAGTGTTGAAACACTTAGAAAAATTTTCGGAGAGCAGTCGAAAAAATGACAAAGTGTTGAAACACTTAGAAAAATTTCGGAGCAGTCGAAAAAATGACAAAGTGTTGAAACACTTAGAAAATTTCCGAGAAGTCGAAAAAATGACAAAGTGTTGAAACACTTAGAAAAATTTCCGAGCAGTCGAAAAAATGACAAAGTGTTTGAAACACTTAGAAAAATTTCGGAGCAGTCGAAAAAATGACAAAGTGTTGAAACACTTAGAAAAATTTCGAGCAGTCGAAAAAATGACAAAGTGTTGAAACACTTAGAAAAATTTCCGAGCAGTCGAAAAAATGACAAAGTGTTGAAACACTTAGAAAAATTTCGAGAGTCGAAAAAAATGACAAAGTGTTGAAACACTTAGAAAAATTTTCGGAGCAGTCGAAAAAAATGACAGTGTTGAAACACTTAGAAAAAAATTTCCGAGAAGTCGAAAAAAATGACAAAGTGTTGAAACACTTAGAAAAAATTTCGGAGCAGTCGAAAAAATGACAAAAAGTGTTGAAACACTTAGAAAAATTTCGGAGCAGTCGAAAAAATGACAAAGTGTTTGAAACACTTAGAAAAATTTCCGAGAAGTCGAAAAAATGACAAAGTGTTGAAACACTTAGAAAAATTTCGAGCAGTCGAAAAAATGACAAGTGTTGAAACACTTAGAAAAATTTCGGAGCAGTCGAAAAAATGACAAAGTGTTGAAACACTTAGAAAAATTTCCGAGAAGTCGAAAAAATGACAAAGTGTTTGAAACACTTAGAAAAATTTCGAGCAGTCGAAAAAATGACAAAGTGTTGAAACACTTAGAAAAATTTCCGAGCAGTCGAAAAAAATGACAAAGTGTTGAAACACTTAGAAAAATTTCGGAGCAGTCGAAAAAAATGACAAAGTGTTGAAACACTTAGAAAAATTTCCGAGAAGTCGAAAAAATGACAAAGTGTTGAAACACTTAGAAAAATTTCCGGAGCAGTCGAAAAATGACAAAGTGTTGAAACACTTAGAAAAATTTCCGAGCAGTGTCGAAAAAATGACAAAGTGTTGAAACACTTAGAAAAATTTCGGAGCAGTCGAAAAAATGACAAAGTGTTGAAACACTTAGAAAAATTTCCGAGAAGTCGAAAAAATGACAAAGTGTTGAAACACTTAGAAAAATTTCGGAGCAGTCGAAAAAATGACAGTGTTGAAACACTTAGAAAAATTTCCGAGAAGTCGAAAAAATGACAGTGTTGAAACACTTAGAAAAAATTTCGGAGCAGTCGAAAAATGACAAAGTGTTGAAACACTTAGAAAAATTTCGGAGAAGTCGAAAAAATGACAAAGTGTTTGAAACACTTAGAAAAATTTCGAGCAGTCGAAAAAATGACAAAGTGTTGAAACACTTAGAAAAATTTCCGAGAAGTCGAAAAAATGACAAAGTGTTGAAACACTTAGAAAAATTTCCGAGAAGTCGAAAAAATGACAAAGTGTTGAAACACTTAGAAAATTTCCGGAGCAGTCGAAAAAATGACAAAGTGTTGAAACACTTAGAAAAATTTCGGAGCAGTCGAAAAAATGACAAAGTGTTGAAACACTTAGAAAAATTTCCGAGAAGTCGAAAAAATGACAAAGTGTTGAAACACTTAGAAAAATTTCGGAGCAGTCGAAAAAATGACAAAGTGTTGAAACACTTAGAAAAATTTCCGAGAAGTCGAAAAAATGACAAAGTGTTGAAACACTTAGAAAAATTTCCGAGAAGTCGAAAAAATGACAAAGTGTTGAAACACTTAGAAAAATTTCGAGCAGTCGAAAAAATGACAAATGTTTGAAACACTTAGAAAATTTCGAGCAGTCGAAAAAATGACAAAGTGTTGAAACACTTAGAAAAATTTCCGAGAAGTCGAAAAAATGACAAAGTGTTGAAACACTTAGAAAAATTTCGGAGCAGTCGAAAAAATGACAAAGTGTTGAAACACTTAGAAAAATTTCCGAGAAGTCGAAAAAATGACAAAGTGTTGAAACACTTAGAAAAAATTTCGGAGCAGTCGAAAAAATGACAAAGTGTTGAAACACTTAGAAAAATTTCGGAGAAGTCGAAAAAATGACAAAGTGTTGAAACACTTAGAAAAATTTCGAGCAGTCGAAAAAATGACAAAGTGTTGAAACACTTAGAAAAAATTTCCGAGAAGTCGAAAAATGACAAAGTGTTGAAACACTTAGAAAAATTTCCGAGAAGTCGAAAAAATGACAAAGTGTTGAAACACTTAGAAAAATTTCGAGAAGTCGAAAAAATGACAAAGTGTTGAAACACTTAGAAAAATTTCGGAGCAGTCGAAAAAATGACAAAGTGTTGAAACACTTAGAAAAATTTCCGAGAAGTCAAAAAAAAAAAAAAACGAAAAATGACAAAGTGTTGAAACACTTAGAAAAATTTCGGAGCAGTCGAAAAAATGACAAAGTGTTGAAACACTTAGAAAAATTTCCGAGAAGTCGAAAAAATGACAAAGTGTTGAAACACTTAGAAAATTTCGAGAAGTCGAAAAAATGACAAAGTGTTGAAACACTTAGAAAAATTTCGGAGCAGTCGAAAAAATGACAAAGTGTTGAAACACTTAGAAAAATTTCCGAGCAGTCGAAAAAATGACAAAGTGTTGAAACACTTAGAAAAATTTCGAGAGCAGTCGAAAAAATGACAAAGTGTTGAAACACTTAGAAAAATTTCGGAGCAGTCGAAAAAATGACAAAGTGTTGAAACACTTAGAAAAATTTCCGAGAAGTCGAAAAAAATGACAAAGTGTTGAAACACTTAGAAAAATTTCCGAGCAGTCGAAAAAATGACAAAGTGTTGAAACACTTAGAAAAATTTCGGAGCAGTCGAAAAAATGACAAAGTGTTGAAACACTTAGAAAAATTTCGGAGCAGTCGAAAAAATGACAAAGTGTTGAAACACTTAGAAAAATTTCGAGAAGTCGAAAAAATGACAAAGTGTTGAAACACTTAGAAAAATTTCCGAGAAGTCGAAAAAAATGACAAAGTGTTTTGAAACACTTAGAAAAATTTCCGAGAAGTCGAAAAAATGACAAAGTGTTGAA
The DNA here is from genome assembly GCA_018398805.1 of Hirundichthys speculiger. Classification (NCBI taxonomy): domain Eukaryota; kingdom Metazoa; phylum Chordata; class Actinopteri; order Beloniformes; family Exocoetidae; genus Hirundichthys; species Hirundichthys speculiger. The sequence continues at coordinate 6,352 of JAGFBZ010002880.1, forward strand.
ACACTTAGAAAAATTTCGGAGCAGTCGAAAAAATGACAAAGTGTTGAAACACTTAGAAAAATTTCGGAGCAGTCGAAAAAATGACAAAGTGTTGAAAACACTTAGAAAAATTTCCGAGAAGTCGAAAAAATGACAAAGTGTTGAAACACTTAGAAAAATTTCGGAGCAGTCGAAAAAAATGACAAAGTGTTGAAACACTTAGAAAATTTCGGAGCAGTCGAAAAAAATGACAAAGTGTTGAAACACTTAGAAAAATTTCCGAGAAGTCGAAAAAAATGACAAAGTGTTGAAACACTTAGAAAAATTTCGGAGCAGTCGAAAAAATGACAAAGTGTTGAAACACTTAGAAAAAATTTCCGAGAAGTCGAAAAAATGACAAAGTGTTGAAACACTTAGAAAAATTTCGAGCAGTCGAAAAAATGACAAAGTGTTGAAACACTTAGAAAAATTTCGAGAAGTCGAAAAATGACAAAGTGTTGAAACACTTAGAAAAAAATTTCGAGAAGCAGTCGAAAAAATGACAAAGTGTTGAAACACTTAGAAAAATTTCGGAGCAAGTCGAAAAAATGACAAAGTGTTGAAACACTTAGAAAAATTTCGGAGCAGTCGAAAAAATGACAAAGTGTTGAAACACTTAGAAAAATTTCCGAGAAGTCGAAAAAATGACAAAGTGTTGAAACACTTAGAAAAATTTCGAGCAGTCGAAAAAATGACAAAGTGTTGAAACACTTAGAAAAATTTCGGAGCAGTCGAAAAATGACAAAGTGTTGAAACACTTAGAAAAATTTTCGGAGCAGTCGAAAAAATGACAAAGTGTTGAAACACTTAGAAAAATTTCCGAGAAGTCGAAAAAATGACAAAGTGTTGAAACACTTAGAAAAATTTCGGAGCAGTCGAAAAAATGACAAAGTGTTGAAACACTTAGAAAAATTTCCGGAGCAGTCGAAAAAATGACAAAGTGTTGAAACACTTAGAAAAATTTCCGAGAAGTCGAAAAAATGACAAAGTGTTGAAACACTTAGAAAAATTTCGGAGCAGTCGAAAAAATGACAAGTGTTTGAAACACTTAGAAAAATTTCGGAGCAGTCGAAAAAATGACAAAGTGTTTGAAACACTTAGAAAAATTTCGGAGCAGTCGAAAAAATGACAAAGTGTTGAAAACACTTAGAAAAATTTCCGAGAAGTCGAAAAAATGACAAAGTGTTGAAACACTTAGAAAAATTTCTGAGCAGTCGAAAAAATGACAAAGTGTTGAAACACTTAGAAAAATTTCGGAGCAGTCGAAAAAATGACAAAGTGTTGAAACACTTAGAAAAATTTCGGAGCAGTCGAAAAAATGACAAAGTGTTGAAACACTTAGAAAAATTTCGGAGCAGTCGAAAAAATGACAAAGTGTTGAAACACTTAGAAAAATTTCCGAGAAGTCGAAAAAAATGACAAAGTGTTGAAACACTTAGAAAAATTTCGGAGCAGAGTCGAAAAAATGACAAAGTGTTGAAACACTTAGAAAAATTTCGGAGCAGTCGAAAAAATGACAAAGTGTTGAAACACTTAGAAAAATTTCGGAGAAGTCGAAAAAATGACAAAGTGTTGAAACACTTAGAAAAATTTCGGAGCAGAGTCGAAAAAATGACAAAGTGTTGAAACACTTAGAAAAATTTCGGAGAGTCAGTCGAAAAAATGACAAAGTGTTGAAACACTTAGAAAATTTCGGAGCAGTCGAAAAAATGACAAAGTGTTTAGAAAAATTTCGAAAAATGACAAAGTGTTGAAACACTTAGAAAAATTTCGAGAAGTCGAAAAAATGACAAAGTGTTGAAACACTTAGAAAAATTTCGAGCAGTCGAAAAAAATGACAAAGTGTTGAAACACTTAGAAAAATTTCCGAGCAGTCGAAAAAATGACAAAGTGTTGAAACACTTAGAAAAAAATTTCGGAGCAGTCGAAAAAATGACAAAGTGTTGAAACACTTAGAAAATTTTTCCGAGAAGTCGAAAAAATGACAAAAGTGTTGAAACACTTAGAAAAATTTCGGAGCAGTCGAAAAAATGACAAAGTGTTGAAACACTTAGAAAAAATTTCGAGCAGTCGAAAAAATGACAAAGTGTTTGAAACACTTAGAAAAATTTCGGAGCAGTCGAAAAAATGACAAAGTGTTGAAACACTTAGAAAAATTTCCGAGAAGTCGAAAAAATGACAAAGTGTTGAAACACTTAGAAAAATTTCCGAGAAGTCGAAAAAATGACAAAGTGTTGAAACACTTAGAAAAAATTTCCGAAAGTCGAAAAATCGAAAAAATGACAAAGTGTTGAAACACTTAGAAAAATTTCGAGCAGTCGAAAAATGTCGAAAAAAATGACAGTGTTGAAACACTTAGAAAATTTTCGGAGCAGTCGAAAAAATGACAGTGTTGAAACACTTAGAAAAATTTCGGAGAAAGTCGAAAAAATGACAAAGTGTTGAAACACTTAGAAAAATTTCCGAGAAGTCGAAAAAATGACAAAGTGTTGAAACACTTAGAAAAATTTCGGAGCAGTCGAAAAAATGACAAAGTGTTGAAACACTTAGAAAAATTTCCGAGAAGTCGAAAAAATGACAAAGTGTTGAAACACTTAGAAAAATTTCGGAGCAGTCGAAAAAATGACAAAGTGTTTGAAACACTTAGAAAAATTTCGAGCAGTCGAAAAAATGACAAAGTGTTGAAACACTTAGAAAAATTTCGGAGCAGTCGAAAAAATGACAAATGTTTGAAACACTTAGAAAAATTTCCGAGAAGTCGAAAAAATGACAAAGTGTTGAAACACTTAGAAAAATTTCCGAGAAGTCGAAAAAATGACAAAGTGTTGAAACACTTAGAAAAATTTCGGAGCAGTCGAAAAAATGACAAAGTGTTGAAACACTTAGAAAAATTTCTGAGCAGTCGAAAAAATGACAAAGTGTTGAAACACTTAGAAAAATTTCGGAGAAGTCGAAAAAATGACAAAGTGTTGAAACACTTAGAAAAATTTCGGAGCAGTCGAAAAAATGACAAAGTGTTGAAACACTTAGAAAAATTTCCGAGAAGTCGAAAAAATGACAAAGTGTTGAAACACTTAGAAAAATTTCGAGAAGTCGAAAAAATGACAAAGTGTTGAAACACTTAGAAAAAATTTCGGAGCAGTCGAAAAAAATGACAAAGTGTTTGAAACACTTAGAAAAATTTCCGAGAAGTCGAAAAAATGACAAAGTGTTGAAACACTTAGAAAAATTTCGAGCAGTCGAAAAAATGACAAAGTGTTGAAACACTTAGAAAAATTTCGAGCAGTCGAAAAAATGACAAAGTGTTGAAACACTTAGAAAAATTTCGGAGCAGTCGAAAAAATGACAAAGTGTTGAAACACTTAGAAAAATTTCGGAGAAAGTCGAAAAAATGACAAAGTGTTGAAAACACTTAGAAAAATTTCGGAGCAGTCGAAAAAATGACAAAGTGTTGAAACACTTAGAAAAATTTCGGAGCAGTCGAAAAAATGACAAAGTGTTGAAACACTTAGAAAAATTTCCGAGAAGTCGAAAAAAATGACAAAGTGTTTGAAACACTTAGAAAAAATTTCGAGCAGTCGAAAAAATGACAAAGTGTTGAAACACTTAGAAAAATTTCTGAGCAGTCGAAAAAATGACAGTGTTGAAACACTTAGAAAAATTTCGGAGCAGTCGAAAAAATGACAAAGTGTTGAAACACTTAGAAAAATTTCCGAGAAGTCGAAAAAATGACAAAGTGTTGAAACACTTAGAAAAATTTCGGAGCAGTCGAAAAAATGACAAAGTGTTGAAACACTTAGAAAAATTTCGGAGCAGTCGAAAAAATGACAAAGTGTTGAAACACTTAGAAAAATTTCCGAGAAGTCGAAAAAATGACAAAGTGTTGAAACACTTAGAAAAATTTCGGAGCAGTCGAAAAAATGACAAAGTGTTGAAACACTTAGAAAAATTTCGGAGCAAGTCGAAAAAATGACAAAGTGTTGAAACACTTAGAAAAATTTCGAGCAGTCGAAAAAATGACAAAGTGTTGAAACACTTAGAAAAATTTCCGAGAAGTCGAAAAAATGACAAAGTGTTGAAACACTTAGAAAAAATTTCGAGCAGTCGAAAAAAATGACAAAGTGTTGAAAACACTTAGAAAAATTTCGGAGCAGTCGAAAAAATGACAAAGTGTTGAAACACTTAGAAAAATTTCGGAGCAGTCGAAAAAATGACAAAGTGTTGAAACACTTAGAAAAATTTCCGAGAAGTCGAAAAAATGACAAAGTGTTGAAACACTTAGAAAAATTTCGAGCAGTCGAAAAAATGACAAAGTGTTGAAACACTTAGAAAAATTTCGGAGCAGTCGAAAAAAATGACAAAGTGTTGAAACACTTAGAAAAATTTCCGAGAAGTCGAAAAAATGACAAAGTGTTGAAACACTTAGAAAAATTTCGAGCAGTCGAAAAAATGACAAAGTGTTGAAACACTTAGAAAAATTTCGGAGCAGTCGAAAAAATGACAAAGTGTTGAAACACTTAGAAAAATTTCGGAGCAGTCGAAAAAATGACAAAGTGTTGAAACACTTAGAAAAATTTCCGAGCAGTCGAAAAAATGACAAAGTGTTTGAAACACTTAGAAAAATTTCGGAGCAGTCGAAAAAAATGACAAAGTGTTGAAACACTTAGAAAAATTTCGGAGCAGTCGAAAAAATGACAAAGTGTTGAAACACTTAGAAAAATTTCGGAGCAGTCGAAAAAATGACAAAGTGTTGAAACACTTAGAAAAATTTCCGAGAAGTCGAAAAAATGACAAAGTGTTGAAACACTTAGAAAAATTTCGGAGCAGTCGAAAAAATGACAAAGTGTTGAAACACTTAGAAAAATTTCCGAGAAGTCGAAAAAATGACAAAGTGTTGAAACACTTAGAAAAATTTCTGAGCAGTCGAAAAAATGACAAAGTGTTGAAACACTTAGAAAAATTTCGGAGCAGTCGAAAAAATGACAAAGTGTTGAAACACTTAGAAAAATTTCGGAGCAGTCGAAAAAATGACAAAGTGTTGAAACACTTAGAAAAATTTCCGAGAGTCGAAAAATGACAGTGTTGAAACACTTAGAAAAATTTCGAGCAGTCGAAAAAATGACAAAGTGTTGAAACACTTAGAAAAATTTCGAGAAGTCGAAAAAATGACAAAGTGTTGAAACACTTAGAAAAATTTCGAGCAGAGTCGAAAAAATGACAAAGTGTTGAAACACTTAGAAAAATTTCGAGCAGTCGAAAAAATGACAAAGTGTTGAAACACTTAGAAAAATTTCGGAGCAGTCGAAAAAATGACAAAGTGTTGAAACACTTAGAAAAATTTCCGAGAAGTCGAAAAAATGACAAAGTGTTGAAACACTTAGAAAAATTTCCGAGCAGTCGAAAAAATGACAAAGTGTTGAAACACTTAGAAAAATTTCCGAGCAAGTCGAAAAAATGACAAAGTGTTGAAACACTTAGAAAAAATTTCGGAGCAGTCGAAAAAATGACAAAGTGTTGAAACACTTAGAAAAATTTCGAGAAGTCGAAAAAATGACAAAGTGTTGAAACACTTAGAAAAATTTCGGAGCAGTCGAAAAAATGACAAAGTGTTGAAACACTTAGAAAAATTTCCGAGAAGTCGAAAAAATGACAAAGTGTTGAAACACTTAGAAAAATTTCGGAGCAGTCGAAAAAATGACAAAGTGTTGAAACACTTAGAAAAAATTTCGAGAAGTCGAAAAAATGACAAAGTGTTGAAACACTTAGAAAAATTTCCGAGAAGTCGAAAAAATGACAAAGTGTTGAAACACTTAGAAAAATTTCCGAGAAGTCGAAAAAATGACAAAGTGTTGAAACACTTAGAAAAATTTCGGAGCAGTCGAAAAAATGACAAAGTGTTGAAACACTTAGAAAAATTTCGGAGCAGTCGAAAAAATGACAAAGTGTTGAAACACTTAGAAAAATTTCCGAGAAGTCGAAAAAATGACAAAGTGTTGAAACACTTAGAAAAATTTCGGAGCAGTCGAAAAAATGACAGTGTTGAAACACTTAGAAAAATTTCCGAGAAGTCGAAAAAATGACAAAGTGTTGAAACACTTAGAAAAATTTCCGAGAAGTCGAAAAAAATGACAAAGTGTTGAAACACTTAGAAAAATTTCTGAGCAGTCGAAAAAATGACAAAGTGTTGAAACACTTAGAAAAATTTCGGAGCAGTCGAAAAAATGACAAAGTGTTGAAACACTTAGAAAAATTTCCGAGAAGTCGAAAAAATGACAAAGTGTTGAAACACTTAGAAAAATTTCCGAGCAGTCGAAAAAATGACAAAGTGTTGAAACACTTAGAAAAATTTCGGAGCAGTCGAAAAAATGACAAAGTGTTGAAACACTTAGAAAAATTTCCGAGAAGTCGAAAAAATGACAAAGTGTTGAAACACTTAGAAAAATTTCGGAGCAGTCGAAAAAAATGACAAAGTGTTGAAACACTTAGAAAAATTTCGGAGCAGTCGAAAAAATGACAAAGTGTTGAAACACTTAGAAAAATTTCCGAGAAGTCGAAAAAATGACAAAGTGTTGAAACACTTAGAAAAATTTCCGAGAAGTCGAAAAAATGACAAAGTGTTTGAAACACTTAGAAAAATTTCGGAGCAGTCGAAAAAATGACAAAGTGTTGAAACACTTAGAAAAATTTCCGAGAAGTCGAAAAAATGACAAAGTGTTGAAACACTTAGAAAAATTTCTGAGCAGTCGAAAAAATGACAAAGTGTTGAAACACTTAGAAAAATTTCGGAGCAGTCGAAAAAATGACAAAGTGTTGAAACACTTAGAAAAATTTCCGAGAAGTCGAAAAAATGACAAAGTGTTGAAACACTTAGAAAAATTTCCGAGAAGTCGAAAAAATGACAAAGTGTTGAAACACTTAGAAAAATTTCGGAGCAGTCGAAAAAATGACAAAGTGTTGAAACACTTAGAAAAATTTCGACGAGAAGTCGAAAAAAAAATGACAAAGTGTTGAAACACTTAGAAAATTTTTCGAGCAGTCGAAAAAATGACAAAGTGTTGAAACACTTAGAAAAATTTCGGAGCAGTCGAAAAAATGACAAAGTGTTGAAACACTTAGAAAAATTTCCGAGAAGTCGAAAAAATGACAAAGTGTTGAAACACTTAGAAAAATTTCGAGCAGTCGAAAAAAATGACAAAGTGTTGAAACACTTAGAAAAATTTCGGAGAACAGTCGAAAAAATGACAAAGTGTTGAAACACTTAGAAAAATTTCGGAGCAGTCGAAAAAATGACAAAGTGTTGAAACACTTAGAAAAATTTCGGAGAAGTCGAAAAAATGACAAAGTGTTGAAACACTTAGAAAAATTTCGGAGCAGTCGAAAAAATGACAGTGTTGAAACACTTAGAAAAATTTCCGAGAAGTCGAAAAAATGACAAAGTGTTGAAACACTTAGAAAAATTTCCGAGAAGTCGAAAAAATGACAAAGTGTTGAAACACTTAGAAAAATTTCGGAGCAGTCGAAAAAATGACAAAGTGTTGAAACACTTAGAAAAATTTCGGAGCAGTCGAAAAAATGACAAAGTGTTGAAACACTTAGAAAAATTTCCGAGCAGTCGAAAAAAATGACAAAGTGTTGAAACACTTAGAAAAATTTCGGAGCAGCAGTCGAAAAAATGACAAAGTGTTGAAACACTTAGAAAAATTTCCGAGAAGTCGAAAAAATGACAAAGTGTTGAAACACTTAGAAAAATTTCGGAGCAGTCGAAAAAATGACAAAGTGTTGAAACACTTAGAAAAATTTCCGAGAAGTCGAAAAAATGACAAAGTGTTGAAACACTTAGAAAAATTTCCGAGAAGTCGAAAAAATGACAAAGTGTTGAAACACTTAGAAAAATTTCGGAGCAGTCGAAAAAATGACAAAGTGTTGAAACACTTAGAAAAATTTCGAGCAGTCGAAAAAATGACAAAGTGTTGAAACACTTAGAAAAATTTCGGAGCAGTCGAAAAAATGACAAAGTGTTGAAACACTTAGAAAAATTTCGAGCAGTCGAAAAAATGACAAAGTGTTTGAAACACTTAGAAAAATTTCCGAGAAGTCGAAAAAATGACAAAGTGTTGAAACACTTAGAAAAATTTCCGAGAAGTCGAAAAAATGACAAAGTGTTGAAACACTTAGAAAAATTTCGGAGCAGTCGAAAAAATGACAAAGTGTTGAAACACTTAGAAAAATTTCCGAGAAGTCGAAAAAATGACAAAGTGTTGAAACACTTAGAAAAATTTCGGAGCAGTCGAAAAAATGACAAAGTGTTGAAACACTTAGAAAAATTTCGGAGCAGTCGAAAAAATGACAAAGTGTTGAAACACTTAGAAAAATTTCCGAGAAAGTCGAAAAAATGACAAAGTGTTGAAACACTTAGAAAAATTTCCGAGAAGTCGAAAAAATGACAAAGTGTTGAAACACTTAGAAAAATTTCCGAGCAGTCGAAAAAATGACAAAGTGTTGAAACACTTAGAAAAATTTCGGAGCAGTCGAAAAAATGACAAAGTGTTGAAACACTTAGAAAAATTTCCGAGAAGTCGAAAAAATGACAAAGTGTTGAAACACTTAGAAAAATTTCGAGCAGTCGAAAAAATGACAAAGTGTTGAAACACTTAGAAAAATTTCGGAGCAGTCGAAAAAATGACAAAGTGTTGAAAACACTTAGAAAAATTTCGAGAGCAGTCGAAAAAATGACAAAGTGTTTGAAACACTTAGAAAAATTTCGAGAAGTCGAAAAAATGACAAAGTGTTGAAACACTTAGAAAAATTTCGGAGCAGTCGAAAAAATGACAAAGTGTTGAAACACTTAGAAAAATTTCCGAGAAGTCGAAAAAATGACAAAGTGTTGAAACACTTAGAAAAATTTCCGAGAAGTCGAAAAAATGACAAAGTGTTGAAAAACTTAGAAAAATTTCGGAGCAGTCGAAAAAATGACAAAGTGTTGAAACACTTAGAAAAATTTCGGAGCAGTCGAAAAAATGACAAAGTGTTGAAACACTTAGAAAAATTTCCGAGAAGTCGAAAAAATGACAAAGTGTTGAAACACTTAGAAAAATTTCGAGCAGTCGAAAAAATGACAAAGTGTTGAAAAACACTTAGAAAAATTTCGGAGCAGTCGAAAAAATGACAAAGTGTTGAAACACTTAGAAAAATTTCCGAGAAGTCGAAAAAATGACAAAGTGTTGAAACACTTAGAAAAATTTCCGAGCAGTCGAAAAAATGACAAAGTGTTGAAACACTTAGAAAAATTTCGGAGCAGTCGAAAAAATGACAAAGTGTTGTTGAAACACTTAGAAAAATTTCGGAGCAGTCGAAAAAATGACAAAGTGTTGAAACACTTAGAAAAATTTCCGAGAAGTCGAAAAAATGACAAAGTGTTGAAACACTTAGAAAAATTTCGGAGCAGTCGAAAAAATGACAAAGTGTTGAAACACTTAGAAAAATTTCCGAGAAGTCGAAAAAATGACAAAGTGTTGAAACACTTAGAAAAATTTCGGAGCAGTCGAAAAAATGACAAAGTGTTGAAACACTTAGAAAAATTTCCGAGAAGTCGAAAAAATGACAAAGTGTTGAAACACTTAGAAAAATTTCGGAGCAGTCGAAAAAATGACAAAGTGTTGAAACACTTAGAAAAATTTCCGAGAAGTCGAAAAAATGACAAAGTGTTGAAACACTTAGAAAAATTTCCGAGAAGTCGAAAAAATGACAAAGTGTTGAAACACTTAGAAAAATTTCGGAGCAGTCGAAAAAATGACAAAGTGTTGAAACACTTAGAAAAATTTCGGAGCAGTCGAAAAAATGACAAAGTGTTGAAACACTTAGAAAAATTTCCGAGAAGTCGAAAAAATGACAAAGTGTTGAAACACTTAGAAAAATTTCGGAGCAGTCGAAAAAATGACAAAGTGTTGAAACACTTAGAAAAATTTCCGAGCAGTCGAAAAAATGACAAAGTGTTGAAACACTTAGAAAAATTTCCGAGAAGTCGAAAAAATGACAAAGTGTTGAAACACTTAGAAAAATTTCTGAGCAGTCGAAAAAATGACAAAGTGTTGAAACACTTAGAAAAATTTCGGAGCAGTCGAAAAAATGACAAAGTGTTGAAACACTTAGAAAAATTTCCGAGAAGTCGAAAAAATGACAAAGTGTTGAAACACTTAGAAAAATTTCGGAGCAGTCGAAAAAATGACAAAGTGTTGAAACACTTAGAAAAAATTTCCGAGAAGTCGAAAAAATGACAAAGTGTTGAAACACTTAGAAAAATTTCGGAGCAGTCGAAAAAATGACAAAGTGTTGAAACACTTAGAAAAATTTCGGAGAAGTCGAAAAAATGACAAAGTGTTGAAACACTTAGAAAAATTTCGAGCAGTCGAAAAAATGACAAAGTGTTGAAACACTTAGAAAAATTTCCGAGAAGTCGAAAAAATGACAAAGTGTTGAAACACTTAGAAAAATTTCGACGCAGTCGAAAAAATGACAAAGTGTTGAAACACTTAGAAAAATTTCGGAGCAGTCGAAAAAATGACAAAGTGTTGAAACACTTAGAAAAATTTCGGAGCAGTCGAAAAAATGACAAAGTGTTGAAACACTTAGAAAAATTTCCGAGCAGTCGAAAAAATGACAAAGTGTTGAAACACTTAGAAAAATTTCGGAGCAGTCGAAAAAATGACAAAGTGTTGAAACACTTAGAAAAATTTCCGAGCAGTCGAAAAAATGACAAAGTGTTGAAACACTTAGAAAAATTTCCGAGAAGTCGAAAAAATGACAAAGTGTTGAAACACTTAGAAAAATTTCGGAGCAGTCGAAAAAATGACAAAGTGTTGAAACACACTTAGAAAAATTTCGGAGCAGTCGAAAAAATGACAAAGTGTTGAAAACACTTAGAAAAATTTCCGAGAAGTCGAAAAAATGACAAAGTGTTGAAACACTTAGAAAAATTTCCGAGAAGTCGAAAAAATGACAAAGTGTTGAAACACTTAGAAAAATTTCGGAGCAGTCGAAAAAATGACAAAGTGTTGAAACACTTAGAAAAATTTCGAGAAGTCGAAAAAATGACAAAGTGTTGAAACACTTAGAAAAATTTCGAGCAGTCGAAAAAATGACAAAGTGTTGAAACACTTAGAAAAATTTCGGAGCAGTCGAAAAAATGACAAAGTGTTGAAACACTTAGAAAAATTTCCGAGCAGTCGAAAAAATGACAAAGTGTTGAAACACTTAGAAAAATTTCCGAGAAGTCGAAAAAATGACAAAGTGTTGAAACACTTAGAAAAAATTTCGGAAAATTTCGGAGCAGTCGAAAAAATGACAAAGTGTTGAAACACTTAGAAAAATTTCCGAGAAGTCGAAAAAATGACAAAGTGTTGAAACACTTAGAAAAATTTCGAGCAGTCGAAAAAATGACAAAGTGTTGAAACACTTAGAAAAATTTTGAAACACTTAGAAAAATTTCGGAGCAGTCGAAAAAATGACAAAGTGTTGAAACACTTAGAAAAATTTCCGAGAAGTCGAAAAAATGACAAAGTGTTGAAACACTTAGAAAAATTTCGAGCAGTCGAAAAAATGACAAAGTGTTGAAACACTTAGAAAAATTTCGGAGCAGTCGAAAAAATGACAAAGTGTTGAAACACTTAGAAAAATTTCCGAGAAGTCGAAAAAATGACAAAGTGTTGAAAACACTTAGAAAAATTTCGGAGCAGTCGAAAAAATGACAAAGTGTTGAAACACTTAGAAAAATTTCGAGAAGTCGAAAAAAATGACAAAGTGTTGAAACACTTAGAAAAATTTCGAGAGCAGTCGAAAAAATGACAAAGTGTTGAAACACTTAGAAAAATTTCCGAGCAGTCGAAAAAATGACAAAGTGTTGAAACACTTAGAAAAATTTCGAGCAGTCGAAAAAATGACAAAGTGTTGAAACACTTAGAAAAATTTCGAGCAGTCGAAAAAAATGACAAAGTGTTGAAACACTTAGAAAAATTTCGGAGCAGTCGAAAAAATGACAAAGTGTTGAAACACTTAGAAAAATTTCGAGAAGTCGAAAAAATGACAAAGTGTTGAAACACTTAGAAAAATTTCGGAGCAGTCGAAAAAATGACAAAGTGTTGAAACACTTAGAAAAATTTCCGAGAAGTCGAAAAAATGACAAAGTGTTGAAACACTTAGAAAAATTTCGGAGCAGTCGAAAAAATGACAAAGTGTTGAAACACTTAGAAAAATTTCGGAGCAGTCGAAAAAATGACAAAGTGTTGAAACACTTAGAAAAATTTCCGAGAGTCGAAAAAATGACAAAGTGTTGAAACACTTAGAAAAATTTCGGAGCAGTCGAAAAAATGACAAAGTGTTGAAACACTTAGAAAAATTTCCGAGAAGTCGAAAAAATGACAAAGTGTTGAAACACTTAGAAAAATTTCGGAGCAGTCGAAAAAATGACAAAGTGTTGAAACACTTAGAAAAATTTCCGAGAAGTCGAAAAAATGACAAAGTGTTGAAACACTTAGAAAAATTTCGAGCAGTCGAAAAAATGACAAAGTGTTGAAACACTTAGAAAAATTTCGGAGCAGTCGAAAAAATGACAAAGTGTTGAAACACTTAGAAAAATTTCCGAGAAGTCGAAAAAATGACAAAGTGTTGAAACACTTAGAAAAATTTCCGAGAAGTCGAAAAAATGACAAAGTGTTGAAACACTTAGAAAAATTTCGGAGCAGTCGAAAAAATGACAAAGTGTTGAAACACTTAGAAAAATTTCCGAGAAGTCGAAAAAATGACAAAGTGTTGAAACACTTAGAAAAATTTCGAGCAGTCGAAAAAATGACAAAGTGTTGAAACACTTAGAAAAATTTCGGAGCAGTCGAAAAAATGACAAAGTGTTGAAACACACTTAGAAAAATTTCCGAGAAGTCGAAAAAATGACAAAGTGTTGAAACACTTAGAAAAATTTCGAGCAGTCGAAAAAATGACAAAGTGTTGAAACACTTAGAAAAATTTCGGAGCAGTCGAAAAAATGACAAAGTGTTGAAAACACTTAGAAAAATTTCCGAGAAGTCGAAAAAATGACAAAGTGTTGAAACACTTAGAAAAATTTCGAGCAGTCGAAAAAATGACAAAGTGTTGAAACACTTAGAAAAATTTCGGAGCAAGTCGAAAAAATGACAAAGTGTTGAAACACTTAGAAAAATTTCGGAGCAGTCGAAAAAATGACAAAGTGTTGAAACACTTAGAAAAATTTCCGAGCAGTCGAAAAAATGACAAAGTGTTGAAACACTTAGAAAAATTTCCGAGAAGTCGAAAAAATGACAAAGTGTTGAAACACTTAGAAAAATTTCGGAGCAGTCGAAAAAATGACAAAGTGTTGAAACACTTAGAAAAATTTCGAGCAGTCGAAAAAATGACAAAGTGTTGAAACACTTAGAAAAATTTCGGAGCAGTCGAAAAAATGACAAAGTGTTGAAACACTTAGAAAAATTTCCGAGAAGTCGAAAAAATGACAAAGTGTTGAAACACTTAGAAAAATTTCGGAGCAGTCGAAAAAATGACAAAGTGTTGAAACACTTAGAAAAATTTCGAGAAGTCGAAAAAATGACAAAGTGTTGAAACACTTAGAAAAATTTCGAGCAGTCGAAAAAATGACAAAGTGTTGAAAAACACTTAGAAAAATTTCGGAGCAGTCGAAAAAAATGACAAAGTGTTGAAACACTTAGAAAAAATTTCCGAGCAGTCGAAAAAATGACAAAGTGTTGAAACACTTAGAAAAATTTCGGAGCAGTCGAAAAAATGACAAAGTGTTGAAACACTTAGAAAAATTTCGAGAAGTCGAAAAAATGACAAAGTGTTGAAACACTTAGAAAAATTTCCGAGAAGTCGAAAAAATGACAAAGTGTTGAAACACTTAGAAAAATTTCCGAGAAGTCGAAAAAATGACAAAGTGTTGAAACACTTAGAAAAATTTCGGAGCAGTCGAAAAAATGACAAAGTGTTGAAACACTTAGAAAAATTTCGGAGCAGTCGAAAAAATGACAAAGTGTTGAAACACTTAGAAAAATTTGAGAAGTCGAGAAAATGACAAAGTGTTGAAACACTTAGAAAAAATTTCGAGAAGTCGAAAAAATGACAAAGTGTTGAAACACTTAGAAAAATTTCGGAGCAGTCGAAAAAATGACAAAGTGTTGAAACACTTAGAAAAATTTCCGAGAAGTCGAAAAAATGACAAAGTGTTGAAACACTTAGAAAAATTTCGGAGCAGTCGAAAAAAATGACAAAGTGTTGAAACACTTAGAAAAATTTCCGAGAAGTCGAAAAAATGACAAAGTGTTGAAACACTTAGAAAAATTTCGAGCAGTCGAAAAAAATGACAAAGTGTTGAAACACTTAGAAAAATTTCGGAGCAGTCGAAAAAATGACAAAGTGTTGAAACACTTAGAAAAATTTCGAGAAGTCGAAAAAATGACAAAGTGTTGAAACACTTAGAAAAATTTCCGAGCAGTCGAAAAAATGACAAAGTGTTGAAACACTTAGAAAAATTTCCGAGAAGTCGAAAAAATGACAAAGTGTTGAAACACTTAGAAAAATTTCGAGCAGTCGAAAAAAAATGACAAAGTGTTGAAACACTTAGAAAAATTTCGGAGCAGTCGAAAAAATGACAAAGTGTTGAAACACTTAGAAAAATTTCCGAGAAGTCGAAAAAATGACAAAGTGTTGAAACACTTAGAAAAATTTCGGAGCAGTCGAAAAAATGACAAAGTGTTGAAAACACTTAGAAAAATTTCGGAGCAGTCGAAAAAATGACAAAGTGTTGAAACACTTAGAAAAATTTCGAGAAGTCGAAAAAATGACAAAGTGTTGAAACACTTAGAAAAAATTTCGGAGCAGTCGAAAAAATGACAGTGTTGAAACACTTAGAAAAATTTCCGAGAAGTCGAAAAAAAAAATGACAAAGTGTTGAAACACTTAGAAAAATTTCCGAGAAGTCGAAAAAATGACAAAGTGTTGAAACACTTAGAAAAATTTCGGAGCAGTCGAAAAAATGACAAAGTGTTGAAACACTTAGAAAAATTTCGGAGCAGTCGAAAAAATGACAAAGTGTTGAAACACTTAGAAAAAATTTCGGAGCAGTCGAAAAAATGACAAAGTGTTGAAACACTTAGAAAAATTTCCGAGAAGTCGAAAAAATGACAAAGTGTTGAAACACTTAGAAAAATTTCGGAGCAGTCGAAAAAATGACAAAGTGTTGAAACACTTAGAAAAATTTCGGAGCAGAGTCGAAAAAATGACAAAGTGTTGAAACACTTAGAAAAATTTCCGAGAAGTCGAAAAAATGACAAAGTGTTGAAACACTTAGAAAAATTTCGAGCAGTCGAAAAAATGACAAAGTGTTGAAACACTTAGAAAAATTTCGGAGCAGTCGAAAAAATGACAAAGTGTTGAAACACTTAGAAAAATTTCGAGAAGTCGAAAAAAATGACAAAGTGTTGAAACACTTAGAAAAATTTCGAGAAGTCGAAAAAATGACAAAGTGTTGAAACACTTAGAAAAATTTCGGAGCAGTCGAAAAAATGACAAAGTGTTGAAACACTTAGAAAAATTTCGGAGCAGTCGAAAAAATGACAAAGTGTTGAAACACTTAGAAAAATTTCCGAGAAGTCGAAAAAATGACAAAGTGTTGAAACACTTAGAAAAATTTCCGAGAAGTCGAAAAAATGACAAAGTGTTGAAACACTTAGAAAAATTTCGGAGCAGTCGAAAAAATGACAAAGTGTTGAAACACTTAGAAAAATTTCGGAGCAGTCGAAAAAATGACAAAGTGTTGTGAAACACTTAGAAAAATTTCGAGCAGTCGAAAAAATGACAAAGTGTTGAAACACTTAGAAAAATTTCGAGAAGTCGAAAAAATGACAAAGTGTTGAAACACTTAGAAAAATTTCGGAGCAGTCGAAAAAATGACAAAGTGTTGAAACACTTAGAAAAAATTTCGAGAAGTCGAAAAAATGACAAAGTGTTGAAACACTTAGAAAAATTTCGAGCAGTCGAAAAAAATGACAAAGTGTTGAAACACTTAGAAAAATTTCGGAGCAGTCGAAAAAATGACAGTGTTGAAACACTTAGAAAAATTTCCGAGAAGTCGAAAAAATGACAAAGTGTTGAAACACTTAGAAAAATTTCCGAGAAGTCGAAAAAATGACAAAGTGTTGAAACACTTAGAAAAATTTCGGAGCAGTCGAAAAAATGACAAAGTGTTGAAACACTTAGAAAAATTTCGGAGCAGTCGAAAAAATGACAAAGTGTTGAAACACTTAGAAAAATTTCCGAGAAGTCGAAAAAATGACAAAGTGTTGAAACACTTAGAAAAATTTCCGAGCAGTCGAAAAAAATGACAAAGTGTTGAAACACTTAGAAAAATTTCGGAGCAGTCGAAAAAATGACAAAGTGTTGAAACACTTAGAAAAATTTCGGAGCAGTCGAAAAAATGACAAAGTGTTGAAACACTTAGAAAAATTTCGGAGCAGTCGAAAAAATGACAAAGTGTTGAAACACTTAGAAAAATTTCCGAGAAGTCGAAAAAATGACAAAGTGTTGAAACACTTAGAAAAATTTCGGAGCAGTCGAAAAAATGACAAAGTGTTGAAAAACACTTAGAAAAATTTCGAGCAGTCGAAAAAATGACAAAGTGTTGAAACACTTAGAAAAATTTCCGAGAAGTCGAAAAAATGACAAAGTGTTGAAACACTTAGAAAAATTTCTGAGCAGTCGAAAAAATGACAAAGTGTTGAAACACTTAGAAAAATTTCGGAGCAGTCGAAAAAATGACAAAGTGTTGAAACACTTAGAAAAATTTCCGAGAAGTCGAAAAAATGACAAAGTGTTGAAACACTTAGAAAAATTTCGAGCAGTCGAAAAAATGACAAAGTGTTGAAACACTTAGAAAAATTTCGGAGCAGTCAAAAAAAATGACAAAGTGTTGAAACACTTAGAAAAATTTCGGAGCAGTCGAAAAAATGACAAAGTGTTGAAACACTTAGAAAAATTTCGAGAAGTCGAAAAAATGACAAAGTGTTGAAACACTTAGAAAAATTTCCGAGAGAAGTCGAAAAAATGACAAAGTGTTGAAACACTTAGAAAAATTTCGGAGCAGTCGAAAAAATGACAAAGTGTTGAAACACTTAGAAAAATTTCGGAGCAGTCGAAAAAATGACAAAGTGTTGAAACACTTAGAAAAATTTCGAGCAGTCGAAAAAATGACAAAGTGTTGAAACACTTAGAAAAATTTCCGAGAAGTCGAAAAAAATGACAAAGTGTTGAAACACTTAGAAAAATTTCGGAGCAGTCGAAAAAATGACAAAGTGTTGAAACACTTAGAAAAATTTCGAGAAGTCGAAAAAATGACAAAGTGTTGAAACACTTAGAAAAATTTCGAGCAGTCGAAAAAAATGACAAAGTGTTGAAACACTTAGAAAAATTTCGGAGCAGTCGAAAAAATGACAAAGTGTTGAAACACTTAGAAAAATTTCCGAGAAGTCGAAAAAATGACAAAGTGTTGAAACACTTAGAAAAATTTCCGAGAAGTCGAAAAAATGACAAAGTGTTGAAACACTTAGAAAAATTTCGGAGCAGTCGAAAAAATGACAAAGTGTTGAAACACTTAGAAAAATTTCGGAGCAGTCGAAAAAATGACAAAGTGTTGAAACACTTAGAAAAATTTCGAGCAGTCGAAAAAATGACAAAGTGTTGAAACACTTAGAAAAAATTTCCGAGAAGTCGAAAAAATGACAAAGTGTTGAAACACTTAGAAAAATTTCCGAGAAGTCGAAAAAATGACAAAGTGTTGAAACACTTAGAAAAATTTCGGAGCAGTCGAAAAAATGACAAAGTGTTGAAACACTTAGAAAAATTTCGGAGCAGTCGAAAAAATGACAAAGTGTTGAAACACTTAGAAAAATTTCGAGAAGTCGAAAAAATGACAAAGTGTTGAAACACTTAGAAAAATTTCCGAGCAGTCGAAAAAATGACAAAGTGTTGAAACACTTAGAAAAATTTCGGAGCAGTCGAAAAAATGACAAAGTGTTGAAAACACTTAGAAAAATTTCCGAGAAGTCGAAAAAATGACAAAGTGTTGAAACACTTAGAAAAATTTCGGAGCAGTCGAAAAAAATGACAAAGTGTTGAAACACTTAGAAAAAATTTCGAGCAGTCGAAAAAATGACAAAGTGTTGAAACACTTAGAAAAATTTCCGAGAAGTCGAAAAAATGACAAAGTGTTGAAACACTTAGAAAAATTTCCGAGCAGTCGAAAAAAATGACAAAGTGTTGAAACACTTAGAAAAATTTCGGAGCAGTCGAAAAAATGACAAAGTGTTGAAACACTTAGAAAAATTTCGGAGCAGTCGAAAAAATGACAAAGTGTTGAAACACTTAGAAAAATTTCGAGAAGTCGAAAAAATGACAAAGTGTTGAAACACTTAGAAAAATTTCGGAGCAGTCGAAAAAATGACAAAGTGTTGAAACACTTAGAAAAATTTCGAGAAGTCGAAAAAATGACAAAGTGTTGAAACACTTAGAAAAATTTCGGAGCAGTCGAAAAAATGACAAAGTGTTGAAACACTTAGAAAAATTTCGGAGCAGTCGAAAAAATGACAAAGTGTTGAAACACTTAGAAAAATTTCCGAGCAGTCGAAAAAATGACAAAGTGTTGAAACACTTAGAAAAATTTCGGAGCAGTCGAAAAAAACAACAGTGTTGAAACACTTAGAAAAATTTCCGAGAAGTCGAAAAAATGACAAAGTGTTGAAAACACTTAGAAAAATTTCGGAGCAGTCGAAAAAATGACAAAGTGTTGAAACACTTAGAAAAATTTCCGAGAAGTCGAAAAAATGACAAAGTGTTGAAACACTTAGAAAAAATTTCCGAGAAGTCGAAAAAATGACAAAGTGTTGAAACACTTAGAAAAATTTCGGAGCAGTCGAAAAAATGACAAAGTGTTGAAACACTTAGAAAAATTTCCGAGAAGTCGAAAAAATGACAAAGTGTTGAAACACTTAGAAAAATTTCGAGCAGTCGAAAAAATGACAAAGTGTTGAAACACTTAGAAAAATTTCGGAGCAGTCGAAAAAATGACAAAGTGTTGAAACACTTAGAAAAATTTCGAGAAGTCGAAAAAATGACAAAGTGTTGAAACACTTAGAAAAATTTCGGAGCAGTCGAAAAAATGACAAAGTGTTGAAACACTTAGAAAAATTTCCGAGAAGTCGAAAAAATGACAAAGTGTTGAAACACTTAGAAAAATTTCGGAGCAGTCGAAAAAATGACAAAGTGTTGAAACACTTAGAAAAATTTGAGAAGTCGAGAAAATGACAAAGTGTTGAAACACTTAGAAAAATTTCGGAGCAGTCGAAAAAATGACAAAGTGTTGAAACACTTAGAAAAATTTGAGAAGTCGAAAAAATGACAAAGTGTTGAAACACTTAGAAAAATTTCGGAGCAGTCGAAAAAATGACAAAGTGTTGAAACACTTAGAAAAATTTCCGAGAAGTCGAAAAAATGACAAAGTGTTGAAACACTTAGAAAAATTTCGGAGCAGTCGAAAAAAATGACAAAGTGTTGAAACACTTAGAAAAATTTCGGAGCAGTCGAAAAAATGACAAAGTGTTGAAACACTTAGAAAAATTTCCGAGAAGTCGAAAAAATGACAAAGTGTTGAAACACTTAGAAAAATTTCGGAGCAGTCGAAAAAATGACAAAGTGTTGAAACACTTAGAAAAATTTCCGAGAAGTCGAAAAAATGACAAAGTGTTGAAACACTTAGAAAAATTTCTGAGCAGTCGAAAAAATGACAAAGTGTTGAAACACTTAGAAAAATTTCGGAGCAGTCGAAAAAATGACAAAGTGTTGAAACACTTAGAAAAATTTCGGAGCAGTCGAAAAAATGACAAAGTGTTGAAACACTTAGAAAAATTTCGAGAGTCGAAAAAATGACAAAGTGTTGAAACACTTAGAAAAATTTCGGAGCAGTCGAAAAAATGACAAAGTGTTGAAACACTTAGAAAAATTTCCGAGAAGTCGAAAAAATGACAAAGTGTTGAAACACTTAGAAAAATTTCCGAGAAGTCGAAAAAATGACAAAGTGTTGAAACACTTAGAAAAAATTTCGGAGCAGTCGAAAAAATGACAAAGTGTTGAAACACTTAGAAAAAATTTCCGAGAAGTCGAAAAAATGACAAAGTGTTGAAACACTTAGAAAAATTTCGAGCAGTCGAAAAAATGACAAAGTGTTGAAACACTTAGAAAAATTTCGGAGCAGTCGAAAAAATGACAAAGTGTTGAAACACTTAGAAAAATTTCCGAGAAGTCGAAAAAATGACAAAGTGTTGAAACACTTAGAAAAATTTCGGAGCAGTCGAAAAAATGACAAAGTGTTGAAACACTTAGAAAAATTTCGGAGCAGTCGAAAAAATGACAAAGTGTTGAAACACTTAGAAAAATTTCCGAGAAGTCGAAAAAATGACAAAGTGTTGAAACACTTAGAAAAATTTCGAGCAGTCGAAAAAATGACAAAGTGTTGAAACACTTAGAAAAATTTCGGAGCAGTCGAAAAAATGACAAAGTGTTGAAACACTTAGAAAAAATTTCCGAGAAGTCGAAAAAATGACAAAGTGTTGAAACACTTAGAAAAATTTCGGAGCAGTCGAAAAAATGACAAAGTGTTGAAACACTTAGAAAAATTTCGAGAAGTCGAAAAAATGACAAAGTGTTGAAACACTTAGAAAAATTTCGGAGCAGTCGAAAAAATGACAAAGTGTTGAAACACTTAGAAAAATTTCGGAGCAGTCGAAAAAATGACAAAGTGTTGAAACACTTAGAAAAATTTCGAGAAGTCGAAAAAATGACAAAGTGTTGAAACACTTAGAAAAATTTCGGAGCAGTCGAAAAAAAATGACAAAGTGTTGAAACACTTAGAAAAATTTCCGAGAAGTCGAAAAAATGACAAAGTGTTGAAACACTTAGAAAAATTTCGAGCAGTCGAAAAAATGACAAAGTGTTGAAACACTTAGAAAAATTTCGGAGCAGTCGAAAAAATGACAAAGTGTTGAAAACACTTAGAAAAATTTCGGAGCAGTCGAAAAAATGACAAAGTGTTGAAACACTTAGAAAAATTTCCGAGAAGTCGAAAAAATGACAAAGTGTTGAAACACTTAGAAAAATTTCGAGCAGTCGAAAAAAAAATGACAAAGTGTTGAAACACTTAGAAAAATTTCGGAGCAGTCGAAAAAATGACAAAGTGTTGAAACACTTAGAAAAATTTCCGAGAAGTCGAAAAAAATGACAAAGTGTTGAAACACTTAGAAAAATTTCGGAGCAGTCGAAAAAATGACAAAGTGTTGAAACACTTAGAAAAATTTCGGAGCAGTCGAAAAAAATGACAAAGTGTTGAAACACTTAGAAAAATTTCCGAGAAGTCGAAAAAATGACAAAGTGTTGAAACACTTAGAAAAATTTCCGAGCAGTCGAAAAAATGACAAAGTGTTGAAACACTTAGAAAAATTTCGGAGCAGTCGAAAAAATGACAGTGTTGAAACACTTAGAAAAATTTCCGAGAAGTCGAAAAAATGACAAAGTGTTGAAACACTTAGAAAAATTTCGGAGCAGTCGAAAAAATGACAAAGTGTTGAAACACTTAGAAAAATTTCGAGAAGTCGAAAAAATGACCAAAGTGTTGAAACACTTAGAAAAATTTCGGAGCAGTCGAAAAAATGACAAAGTGTTGAAACACTTAGAAAAATTTCGAGCAGTCGAAAAAATGACAAAGTGTTGAAACACTTAGAAAAATTTCGAGAAGTCGAAAAAATGACAAAGTGTTGAAACACTTAGAAAAATTTCGGAGCAGTCGAAAAAATGACAAAGTGTTGAAACACTTAGAAAAATTTCCGAGAAGTCGAAAAAATGACAAAGTGTTGAAACACTTAGAAAAATTTCGAGCAGTCGAAAA
>JAGFBZ010002882.1:0-25548 GCA_018398805.1 Hirundichthys speculiger
TCGCCGTCATGATCGCGATTAAGTCCGAGTCTCCTGTACACACGGTCACGGCCCCCGGCAGCGCGTTCGCCAACTCGACCAGCAACGTGTCAGCCTCAGAACTGGTGCACGTCTGACACGCCCGATGCATCTCGGAGAACAGTTCGCCCTCCGGATCTGCAAAGGTGGAGAGGTAGGGCCCTCGTACGCCCGTGGGTCTGCGCACGCTGCCTTCGCAGTAGGTCGCGTAGGCTTCGGCCGCCACGTATTCCTTTGCGGCGAGCAGCGACACATCCTCTTCCCGTTCCAACCGTTCCGTGTAGTCCGAGTGAAAACAATTCACCGCCGGTGCGCTCTCGCGAATGTCGGGCTGCTCTCGCGCCAGTGCGCCATACTCCCACTCCGCGCCGGTGAGCAGGAAAATGTTGTCTTTTGCATCCATGTCTGACAAGAGGTTGAGCGTGGCGTATTCGATTTGGCACAGGTGCGTTTTGCAAAACTCTATGTGCGGCGCGACACCTCGCCTGTCCCTAACGCTCCTCACGCTGGGCTTCTGCACCCCAGGACCATCCTTCACCAGGACGACTGCGCGCGCTCCTCGACACTCTTCGTAGTAGGCCAGCGCTAGCGCCTTGGCCATGTTCAGCACAGAAGATGCGGGATCGCTCGTCACAAGTGCGCTCTCCTTGATTTTGTATATTTCTATTAGATGGTCCACCAGAATCCAGTCTTGCCTAGCGCGAGGGGGCTCAATCACCTCGAACGAAGCGAGGCGCGGGTTAGCCAGCATCGCGTGTATGGCTCTGCGCTTAAGTCCCATGTTCGTCTTTTCACCCGTCGAGTTTACCTGAATGCAGCAGCCTCCCTTCTCTGTGATGATCAGATCAACCTGGTGCGATCGAGCTTCATCTATGGAGCTTTTACATAACACCACCCCCACCACCACCACCAACCACCACCTCACCTCGCTCTATCTCTCTATCTCCGAGGGGCAAAGACAAGGCGGGCGCGACAACGGCAGCGCTGGTGACCTGCGCGTGACGTACTCTACTTTTTTCTCGGTTAAACATCATGTTCCTATAGCACAGGTCCGAGGGATCCGTCTTGAGCTCTCTCCTCTGCTGCTTTCTCATCATCTTCACTCCAGACGCACTGCGCGCACCACCGCTCTTGCCGGATAACACTCTCATGTTCACGCACATCGGCGTGAGGCAGTTGAGCACCTGAGGACACAGGCAGTCCAACCATGGAAACTTAGATCTCATGGTTCTGGACACTATGGGTCTCATGCAACTGCGGACAGCCACCGAATTGGTGCCGGGGCGTATTATCACCAAGTACGCGTTGGACCGCTCGGCCTCGTGCGGGTACGTGAGCGAGAACATGGTCCACGTCAGCCACAGTTGCGCGTTGTATCGCCACAGAGTGTAGTCGTCCAGCACGTCGTTGTTCCTGGTCTTCAGTTCCAGCAGCGCCACGGTGTCGGTGACCGTATCGTGAGCCACCAGGTCCACCTCCGTGTAAAAGCTGCTGCGGCCGCGCAGGGACCTACAGCCCTTGGTGCAGCCGTTGTGGTACGTGTACCGACCCGCGCGCCCCGATGCGACCCTGTCCGGTGTGGGCACCCCAGCCACTCTGAGACCCGCGCATATCGGCTCGAGACGCAGCGCTTCCAGCTGCGCGAGAATCACACGAGACACGGGACCCACTTCTTCCGCGCGCTTGCGACCGTTGAACACGTCTTTGCACTGCGCGTCCACCGTGGTGCCTATGCTCACCGACACGCGGATGGCGTTCCACGCTCGCCTGCAAGAGCTCAAAGTGAGCGCGTTTCGATCCGCCAGCTTGACAATCGCCAACCGTAACTCGTCCGCCTTGGACCTGGGCGCGTTGAGCCTGAGCGCGTGGTCTCGCACCCAGTCCAGCCTGGACGCCGGGTTTTGCTCGAGGTCGCACTGGATCTTCGCAAACAGCTCCAGGCATATCATGTTGGTTGTGCTGGTGCGTTTTTTGTGTCGTGCGATGCAGTCCAGTGTTTTGGTGATGCCCCGCACCCTATACCAGCGATCGTCCGTGACCGCTCTAGCGAACGGCCGCGACTCGACCGTGCAGAATTCCACGGCCGGATTCCCGAGCTTCATCGTTATTAAAATATCTGGGCCTCGCCACTTCGCGCAAAATAGCTCTCTATCGTTAGTGTGGCTTTGCCGAATTCGCTTAAGGTTCCGCGCTCGCCTGCACGCGCTCAAAGAGAGCGCGTTTCGATCCACCGGCTTGACAATCGCCAACCGTAACTCGTCCGCCTTGGACCTGGGCGCGGTTCAGAGAAACCCCCGCGGGGACGAAATGCAGCGCGGGAGAGCCGCGGCTGCCGGAGGTTTCAACTCACTGATGTCCAGCGGCAAGGAGATGTTCAGAGGCAAGCTGGCGGGGGTTTCGCCCACGGGCCTCGCGATCAGCACGGCTCGATTCAGAGGCAAGCTGGGTGCGGCCATTGCGACCATCACCTCCATGATCGTGGGCTTTCTAACGCTGCCCAACAACATCCTGTACTTTATAGACAGCAGGCATAGCGCGCGGGACTCCCGGTGCGACAAGTACACCGACGACCCCGCGCGGGGCAGGCTCGAGTACGAGTACGCGTACATTCACGCCGGCATAGCCGTCATCATACTGGGCTGCCTGGCCCTGGTCGTGAGCATCGTGCTGAGCTTTTTCGCTGCCACCAGCAAGCGCAAAATGGATGACGCGGAGGGGTCCTCTGGTCTGCGGAGCTATGGGGACGCTGCCAAGGGCAGGCGCACGATCTTCGCCTGTTCATGGCTGTCGTAGCCGGTTGCATGGAACTGCTCTACAGGCCGCTGATCAAAGACGAGCACAGGCTGCACAACGTGGAGTGCGCGATCGCGGTGTTCAACGTGATCATATACGGAATGTACATCGCCACCATGGTCATGACGTCCACGGTGCTCAGGGAGAAGCGGTGCGAGAAACCCTGTGCTTCGGGGTCGGGTCACGAGACGCGCGCACCCAGTACAGTGCGCGCGGCTCCAGTCCCTACTACTCTCAACAAAACCCGGTGTACATGTCAGACTGAAGATCTCGTGTCCAGGATCTGTACGGAATGAGCTGTTGATGATTGTTGACATTGTTGCAGATGTATCTCGAATGATGATGATGATGATGATGATGATGATATGGCAAACATTGCATTTTTGGACTTGTACTACAATACATTTTCATGTGTGTGTCTGTTTCCTTCTTTTTATTTTCTACCTATGTCAACTGAGCAAATAAAAACACGGAGTGCAACACATCAGGTTTGGTAGTGCTTTATTCATTGTAGGAAGTAGTTCATGTTCGTGTTCATGTTCATGTTCTCTCAACGTCACTACGCAACAAGTATGTAGTCGGCCACTGCCGGCAAAAAAAAACAAACAAACAAAACAACACACACACACACAAACGAACGTACCTACGCATTCTGTACACAACATAGTAACTCAGGTAGTAGTTGCTGAGTTAATCTGTGGTAACAAGGGTTCATAGTGATTGTGAAGCAACAACACGTAACTGCGGGACTTGTCGTACAGCGGCATACAATTCTCAGTCACCAGCTCCATGAGTCGACCGTGCGCCTCGAGCATGAACTTCACTTCTTGAACGCACAACCATCTATCCTTCCTACTCAAGAGTCGTTCCAAACGACCACAGAGAGTGGCTTTGCCCTCTTTTGCGATGTTGTTGCTGGTGAGATACGAAGCGATGGACTCAGAATGCATGTTCTCTGACATGTATCGAGCCGTTTTGCTGATCAGGCGTTTCTTCTGCGTGCAGGAGCACTTGTTTGTATCGTTGTTCAGCAGTGCTGCGATCAAGTGAAATCCGCAGTAGTTGTCTTTCGGAACTGGATTCAAGCGTAGGTTATTGAGTCTCACGTAAGCGTGGGTCAGTCCTCCGTGGTGACAGAGTATCGAAGGCGACTCGCGCAGAGGTGCGATCGAGCGGGCGTCGGGCAGTCGCACGTGCCACTTGCCGTCACCGTAATACAGAGATTTCACTTCACAGAAAGTAGGGTTTGTCACCACGTACGCGGCGTGGGTTAAATTGACTTCAACGTTCACTCCGAACAGAGCGCATGCAATTGCGACGATGGGCACAAATTCATTTTTTTCTTTGTGAGCGCCTACGTTCAGCGCCTTCGCATCGTTGCAAGGCTTCAGTTTTGCTCCCGCCATCTCACACGCTTCCGCGACAGCCTTGGCTGCCGCGTGTATCATCACGACCAGCGCGTCCACCGTCTGGGGCTCTGCTCTTTGATTGCTACTGACCCCGGCCAGCAACAACCAGAGCGCTTCTGCCAGCGTGGGACACGAATGGGTCATGAGCACGTCGCGCTTCCAGTCGTTTTTCTGCAAGTGGACTGTGTACCGAGTGTGCGCTATTTCGCCTAAGCAAGGCGTTCTTAGCGAACTGATCGTTGCTCCCGTCGTTCCGTGTCCCATGTCCTGTTGTTGTCGTCGTTGCTGCTCGCGCAAAGCAAAGGCGATGTTGTTGTTGTCGTGATCCACTTCGTTCAAAAACAAGAACGGACCGCCGTCGTCCTCGCGTTTATCAAATCCCATCTTATGCGGGGACACCACGGTGAGCCCAGAACACCCTCGCATAGTGGCACGGGGGCGATCGAGGCTCCTGTCTTCTACTACTGCCGACGTGGGCCCGGTGGTCAGGGATATGGAGGCCAACGTGCGCGCGAGGGCGTGTGCGTTTTCCTCCCCGTCCTCTTCTTCGACGTCCCGCTGAATCGCCATGCCGCGAAACGATCGCGTACTGTATGCGGCCGGAGGGTTGCCGCAGAGTCTTTCGGAGTGCACGGTGCCTGCTTCTTCGAGCGGCGCAGACCGGAAACTCTGCGTTTGGTCATATAAGGATGCCGACGACGCCTTTGTCTCAGCATCCAAACTCCTGCGCAAAGACGCCTCCGTGTTCAGGTCGGGGTCGCCCATCAGCACAAGACAGCCGTGCCACGGATCGAACTCCTCGTCATCGCGGTGGCCCGCCAGCGGCTCGGCCACCGATCTGCCGTGCCCTGCTCGCAAAACGCCTTTCACGCTGCTGCGCTTTCCGTATGCCACGTCTCCCACGTAGGCGAAGTGTGCCCGGCCGTCTGGCGCGCCACGCGGTTCCTCTCGCTTAGCGTTCAGCCAAACGTCCCGTGCCTCCATTGTGCTTCGCATGCTGCGCGGGATCAAGCCCAGAGCCCTCACGTACGGGAGATGCGCCGTGAGCGTCGGAACGTACAGCTGAGCCGCGCGCAGCACGGTCCGCGTATCCAACAGACCCACAATACAGGGGAAATGGCTCCGACAATGCTTCGCTCCTTGTAACTTTCAATCGACCACCCGCAGTCCGTCCCCGTCCCTTCGGCGCGACACGTCGGAAAAGACTTCTCTGCCAGGGTCAAGGCTTCGCACAGGAGACGGTCGGCGGCCGTCCCTTTTCGAGATGACAGGTTGCCTTGAACGCAGGCACCACGTGTATCGCGGTCGCGTACACCAGCACGTACCACGCGACGAAATACAACAGCCCCGCCTCGGTCACGGTCACTTCGGAGCTGTCGTCGGCGCGCGTCGCGGGCCCCGTCGCGGGCCCGGCGTACATTACGCGCCCGCAGCTCGCAAATGCCAGCGCTAGAGTCGAACTCGTCAGCCTGTCCACGCAACTCTCCCTTCGGCACGCGAAAGAGGGCAAGCGCCCCGTGGTCAGGATCCTCAAAATTCGATCTCTGTCGTCGGGCGCGATCACACCAATTTCCACGAGCCGCTCCACGGGGCCCTCAAAATCCCTGTCGTACCTAGACTTCGGAACAGCGATTGCGCGCCCCGTGACCGCGGGCACGCCGACCAAAACGTGGCGGGGCACTCTCCTCCAAGCTCTGGCTAACACTTCCAGCGCGTACCCGGGATCGGGCGCTGCAGGCAGCGCCACGGCTCTGTACATAGGGTAGCACGCCCGAGTGGGATTCACGTACAGGGGCCAGAACGCGCGCCCGTCCCCCGTGGCTAAGCCCGGCGCGGGAGCCTCCAGCGTGAGCGAGTCCAAAGCAGCGTCTGACACTTTGGGATAAAAGCGGGCGATCGCGCCAGCGACGTGGCTCGGCTCCTGAACTCTCACGTCGATCCAGGGCGAGTCCGCCTGAACTTCGAGGGGCGCGCTGCGGGCGCAGGGCACGCTCAATGTTTCCTCGGTTTTCGCCAAGGGCTCTTTCGCAGAGAAGGGCTCTTTGTACGAGATTGCACGGACGAGCTTCGGATCGGGTCGGAGGAGATCGAGGTCGTTCGCGGAGGTGCGATTGACCGCCTGAGACTCAGAAGCCGCCTCCACTGCCGCCGTCGCCGCACAAGGGACGTGATCCACGGCGTAAAGCGTGGCGAGTCGCTGAGCGTGAAGGAGCGTTTGCGGCTCCAGGCTCTCGAGCCGTTGGTATGATACACTGTGAGCCAGGACGCAAGCAGCCCAGTCCCCCACGGTGGGGTTGACCACCCCAGGCTCCGCGTACCGGAGCAAAGAGTCTTGGCTTTCCTTTTCGGTGTCGTCGTCGTCATCATCATCATCATCATCATCATCATCATCATCATCATCATCATCATCACCGCTTCCATCGCTCTGGTTTCGAACTGGGTGTTGTAACCCCCAAAGCGCCCAGCACACAGTTATCACCGCTTCGTTGCGCGTCAGCCAGTCGCCTTCCCTCGACGCCTCCACCGCGGCATGCTCGGCCAGAAAAGCGCAGTATGTGAAAAAGGCAGTCCCGCAACCCGCGCACGGAAAATGAACCTCGTCCTCTATCTCACGAATTGCGCACACGGCCGACCACGGGGTGTAGTGGCCGCGCGCTCCGACGGCAACCGCGACGGCGGTCGCGAGTTCGACGCGCAGACGTCCGCTGGGATCCGAACACGCGTCACCCGCGAAGCACGGCGGGTCTCGCACGAATGCTCGGTGGCCGGTCGACGCGACGGCCACGCGCGTGCAATCGTAAAAATCCCTGGCCCAGCCCGGCTTCAGCTCTCCCAGTATCTGGTGATGGGCTTTACGATCTGCGAGCCACCCCGAGCGCAGCACCGCGTGAAGCACAGGAGCCAACGCCACGTCGCAGAAAAACGGTCCGAACGTGCGGAGACCCAGGTTTGCCGCCGACCTTTCCAGGGGGATCGTGTTCATCAGCAGTAAGAGGCCATCGTCGTTCTTTTGCTCCAGCACCAACCTGTTCAGGCCCGGACAAGCGAGGCACATGCCACCGGCTCTCCGCAACCGCGCGATAGACCGCTCGCAGTCCCCGATCGTAGCGAGCCAAGTGCCGTGCGGGGGCGTGTCGCAGAACCAACTCGGAGCCTGCAGCACGCACAGAACATCTCGCTTCACGTAGTAAATTGCCTCTCTGCGAAGCGAGCGGGCGGACGCGCGTTCGTCCCCATGTGACAGCACGTGTCGCGCCATTCGCCCGGCGCAAGGTGCGTTTCCGTCGTCTTCATCTTTGCCGTCGTCGCGCGGGCGTCCGCGGTCCTCTTTGAACACGTGAGAGACCTCGCGAGCATCCGTGATCGACAACCCCGCTTTTGTGCAATGTCGACATTTGGACCCGCGCGATGCATCGGCACGCGAGTCGTGGTAGTACACCATATAATCGCAGTTCACGTCCATGATCCCAGAGCACCAGATGCTCGCAGAACGCTCAGGCTCCAGCCGACAATGATGATGATGATGATGATGATGATGATGATGACCGTATGTACGAGTACTTATTTCTTACCCAAGGTTTTATGTGGCAAGCCCTGCTAATGGAAGTGCAAAGGAAACCCAAGTACGTGCACGAAGCCAGGTATAATTGTGTTGTACCATAAAATGAAATGAAATAAAATGATTTTGAGTGAATGAATGGAACCGTGTGAGCTGCAATTATTTTCTTTTTTATTTTATTTTACCCCATGCGGAATGAGACACCACACCACAATGCCAGTGAGGACAGAATCGCATTTAATGAGGACATATCACTCACACAACAGGTATAAGTAGAAAATGAGAAAAAAACATCATCAGTGCACAATGGCAAATGAGACACAAACGTACATAATTGTGTTGTACCATAGAATGAAATAAAATAAAATGATCTTGAGTGAATGAATGAAACCGTGTGAGCTGCAGTTCTTTGTACCCCATGCGGAATGAGACACCACACCACGATGTCAGTGAGAGGACAGAATCACTCTGGTAGGTCGCTGTTGCGAGGCATACATACACACACACAGGATACATCTACATCTCTAGGTGACTACGCGCGCGGTCCCACGTTCGTGTTACGGTCCCGCTCGACCGCATCGACGCGTGAGCGCGACCTCGCTCGGGCCAGACTGAGCTCCAGTGTGTTCTCGTTTCGCGTGAGCTTTCTCAGCTGCGACACCAGCACGGATCTGTCGTGCAACAGGCTTTTGACTGATATCTCACCGATTCCGATCAATGACTCGAGGAGCGTGAGATCGCTCCGCAAATCGAGGTACGCGTCGGTCGAATGAGAGTCCCAGCTCCACAGATCAGAGCTCGCCTCATCCAAGCGCACGCGTACACCCTCGACGAGCGCCAGGATCCTGCGCTTGTCGCGCTCGAAAGCGACCGGAGCAATCCGCACCAAGAAAGCGTTTACTCTCTTCAGGTCGCAAACGCAGGCCTCTCCCACGCTTCTGGGTGCCAGCGCAGCAGCTTTCGAGATCATGCGCGCCAAGTACGCTCTAGCTTCAGACCACGGCTCTCCGTACGTCACCCCGGGCCTGTCTTGCGTACGCTCCACGAATTCGAGGGCCGTTATGTCTCTGGTCATCTTGGCACACATGCCCCTCCACACTTCGATGTAGCGTACGTACAGGTTGGCGTAATGTTCGAGCGTGAGCCTGAGAGATTCGGCGTCCGTATAGCAGGTGTTCAGAGCCTCGCACGTGGACGTCACCGAGTAGCCCTCGGCGGCACCGGCGGCATCGGCGGCAGCGGCGTCCCGACCGCGTTTTACATCCTGGGCTGCGAGCCTCACCATTTCTCGCACCAGCGCGTTTTGTCCCGTGGCCGCTCGCACCATGTAGTACACGCGCTCGTCGCTGGTGTCCGCACGGAGCTCGGGGTACTTTTGCAGAACCGTCTTGAAGCCCGACATGAGCTGGGACACGGTCTTGGTATAGGACGCCAGCGTACGCTTGTAATGTTCGGCCGCAGATTTGCAGTGGGCGTCGTACGCTTCGCATCGGAGGCAACGCGCGTCTTCGCGCGATCTTCGCGAGGTGCCTCGCCCTGACCGGGGACCGACCCGGTCGCCCGTCCGCAAGGGCTTCCAGCGCGCAAACTCGCGCTCGTACCGCGCCTCGTCCGAGTCCGATTCCACGACGGGCTCGTCCTCGGACATGCTTTCGCTGCCGCTGCTGCAGCAGTAGCTGCTGCTTTCCCTGTATCGCCCGCACGTCGGCGTAGGGCGCTTGTCGCTTTCGAACCCTCCGGCGTCCCCGTATTCATCATCATCCATGTCCATTTCCTCGCACCCGCAGTCTTGCTCCGAGCGCAAAGTTTGGGTGGCGACGGTCACTGGGACGTCTGCAGCGGAGTGCTGGTCGAAAACAGAGCGGATCGCGAGGTTCAACGCATCTTTCAGCTCGACATGAGCGTAGTCGAAAGAAGGCCCTCTCGTCCACAGAGACGTCGCGGTCGGGGGCGAGACGTCGTCCATCGCCGCGGAACCGCACACGAACGGCCGCGAGCGCTTCCGCCGATCGACCCGGGGCCGCCGAGTCGACTCTGTGATAAGTACATCCTCTACGTGTACGCTTGCCTCAGAGGCGAACGGCGAGAGCTGCCCGAGCCCGAGCTCGCCCGCCTGTTCGGAGGCTCGGCAGAAGAGGTGCGCGCGAGCCTGGATCCCGCGTGGGCGATCCGCCACGCGGGTAGATGCAAGGCCGCGTACGCGGCCTGTGTGAACCGAGCGAGTGACGACGAAGGCGACGACGATAACGAGGCATCGCTTTTGCGAATCGGCGGCTCCCGGTTCTACAGGGCTCGCACCGGAGACCGCTCCTTCACAACGGTGGATGCGTGGGGTCGCGCGGTGAGAGTGGAACGTTGCGCGGACCCGCACCCTCCGCACATCCTCTCCTCCCGAGATTCCGTCTTTCTTGCATTTCGAGACACCTTCTCAGTTTTCTCCGACGTCGTGTTCAGAATAAGGGACGAAGCCGCCCTTCCCGTTCTAGTGATCGCGAGCGAGGCTCCCGAAGAAGAAGCCGAATCCGCGGCGTGCGCGAAGGACCTCCTCGGGTGCCTGCACTTTTCCAAGACCCTCCGGTACACTGTGATCGAAGGAAGCTCGAGGGGCGCGTATGTGACCCGCGAGCACGTATGTGCCGCGGACGGGCTTTCGCTGTACGAGCTCGTCTCTTCCTGGAACGCGGACGTGTGCCTCAAGTTTGACCCGGCGTGTCGTCCGCGACCTGTGCGCGCTGGCCATGGGGGACGCGCGGCTTGGCGCAGCTTACACTATACGATGCGTGCTGCCCTACGAACTGTCCGTTCTGGATCTCAGAAGCGTGGCTCCTTCGAAGCCCTCGACGCCTATCCGCCTGGGGGGCAGGCCCGCGGAGGGAAACGCGGGCGACGCGCCCGAGCTCGTAGAAGGAGGGATGCGGCGCGCTCGTCTGCTTCACGCAGGCTTGCTCGCTCTCCGCGAGCTCACGGTCACGCCCGCGGCCTTCACCGTTCTCGCGGAGAACGAAAGCGCGTTGGTTCTCAGGCACTTGCTTCGGGACGCTGTGATTGTCGTGCCCAAAGTCTCTCGTCTCTCCCGAAACACGCGCAGGGCAGGAGCGAAGCGGCGCGCCCCGGCCACGGCGATCGGGCGGTTGACGGAATGGTTCCCGTGCGGCTACTCTCTCTTTCGCGTGAAGCGCGAGAACCGTAGCGCGCTCGAACTGTTGGTCTCTGCCTCGGCGTCCCCCTCCACCGACTCCGTCCCAGGGCGCGATTCGGAGAGAGGCGACCTCAACCTCGACCGCGACGACCGCGACGACTCTCCGCACGCGGCGAAGGGCTCGCGGACCCTCTCCTCCCTCTGCTTTCTTTCCACGGGCGTAGTTCCCAGGATAACCGTGCACAGAAGCGAGCTGTACCACACCAAAGGCATCCCCGACGGCTGCGCGGCCCGCTCGTATGCGTTCGATCGATCTGTGTGCCTTCTCACCGGGACCTTGGACGTAATCGCACCGCCGAAGCTGGGATCGTCGGCGTGCGTGGCCGCGCTATACGCGCTCGAAGCGTTCGCCAGGCTCTCGGGGAAAGGAGAGGAGACCGAGCTCGAACTCTCGTTTCCGGACGCGCTGACCGCCGGGGAAGCCCGAGCGCTCCTCGTGGCGTACCTGCGCGTAGACGAGAACAACTCGGCGCTGTCGCGCCGTTGCGCGGTGCGATGCGAGACGCGGACGGCCTCGGCGATATTGGACCTGAAGGCTCGTTTGACCTCACATTCCGAGCTGCCCGCGATGCCCGAGCTGCAGCTTACCCCGGGACGCGAAGAAGAAATGTATCTGGAGCTGGAGGAAACGATATGCGAGGCGTTGGAGAACCACTACTCCTCCTCCTCCGCCGACAACTGCCGGGAAACTGTCCATGGCTCAAACTCCGAGGACGAGGGTTGCATCGCAAACGTACCCCTGCGCGATTCTCAGCGATGCGCCGGTCGAACCGGACACGTGGTCCTGTTCGGACTAGGAGGTGAAACGAGCTCCAGCTTCAGGTGGGTGCGGTTGGGTCTTCGCACTCTCGGCCTCTCCAACTTGAGCATCCTGACGGCCTGCGGGATATTCCGCGGCAAATGCGGCCGCAACAGAGCGACGCTGAGGCTACCGGGCGCTAGAGGGGTGCTCCCGGACCTGGGTTGTAAAGAGGCGGCGCGCGGTCTCCGCACCAGGCTGACCGATGACTTGTGCGTGGTCCCCGGAGGAGAAGAAACGGGTGCGTGGCTGCCGTTCGCGGACTCAGATTGTCGGGACTCTCCTCCCTTCCACCTCAACTACTCTCCCTCGTGCGCGAAGCACGGCGGCCGAAGAGACGGGTACGAATCTTTCTCCGCCACGGCGGACCGAGAAGAAGAAGCAGCAGCAGGAGAAGCGGAAGCGGGTCTTCTCTCTTCGATGGAAGCGATGAGCGGGTTGGAAAGAGCGGTGCGCAGCGCTCAAGCCAAGGGATATAAAGAAACCAGGTTGTCCCGGGTGTACGCGTCGTGCCGCAAGAAAGCGTCTCGGTTTCGATCCGGGCTATCGGTGGACAGCCCTCCGGTGCGGGATCCCGCGTGCCAGGAGCCTCTCTACGCCCGCTCTTGGATAAGCGAGGGTGACCGTGACGAGGAGAAGAACGAGGAGGAGAAGAAGAAGCAGAGAGAAGAAAAGGACTCTACGAGCTCCGGCTCACTCCTATCCTCCCCGTCCTACCTGGGCGACGGAGTGTATTTCCCCAAAGTCGAAATCGTAAAAGTTCGAGAGCTGGACGAGGACTGGGATTACACGTCACGACCGTTGCCTGCCTACAACCTAGACTTGAAGGTGACGGAACGCCCGGAACGCTACGCGCTGGCGAGAGCGGACAGGTGCACCGGAGAGCGAGGGTTCGCCTACCGAGCCTGCTTGGACGAAGCGATGCTTCTGGGACACTGCGCGAGGCTGCTGGCGACGCGCGGGCGCGAAAACGATTTCGACGTGAGCATGTGCCTGTCTTGGTTCTACAGAGCGGTACACCCTTGCGTACCAGATATGAGAGCGGGTGACGTTATGCTGGATTACGAATTTCAGGTGCACGGACGAGGTCTGCTACCCCCCGTGTACGCGCTGCTGGCTCACCTGGCGGAAAGCAGCCTTCCCCACATGCCAGCTCGTAACCTTGACTCGGCACAGAGGCGCGGCCGCCTGGACCGGGAACGCCGACGCGCCTCCGCGTTCCTGCCCGGGCACGTTGAGGATGAACACTATCGGAGCCTTCCTCTGCTCCAGGGATCACAGGCTGACCCCCCTGCTCTCCAGGTGCTGCGTTCCCACACCGCTGCGCGAATCGGAGCTGCGGACGGGCGGCGAGCTGCTCCCCAGAGGTGACGAAGAAGCCCTGCTGCTACGCGCGTACGCGGAGACGCTGGGACCCGTGTACGAGTTCCGACGGATCCGGAGGTCCCCCGGTAAGGTGGTCACGAGCTTGGGGCTCTGGTATTTTTTGGAGCTCCAGACGTGCTCTCCGAACGGCTTCAGGCGCCCTGGCGTGTCCGTGATAGATGGCTTCACGGTGGCCTTCGCGGCCGAGTCTCCGCTCTTTCACCTGCGCGACGAAGGCCCCTTGGTACAAAGGTTGGAGTCGGTGGCCGTGGTGGTCGAAAGCAGCTCGCAGTGCCGAACGAACGCGCTCACGGACGAAGACCCCGAGTGGCCCGCGCCGGACCAGCTGGTCGACCGAGACCGCGTGCGGTGCATGGGGAAATCGCACGTGATCGACAAAATGTTCGTGCGAGCGGGCTGCAGGGATCCGTTGGACAGCGCTCACGGCGCGCGAGAGGACTCTTGGGATCTTCTCAAGACCGCCGCGTGGAATTTCCGCAGAGCGCCCGATCGGAGCGTTTCCGCGCTCGAGTGGACTCGAGGCTACCCGCTCTCCGGAAGCCTGAAAACGATCGGGCCCGGCAGCGGCGGCGGCGCGTCTGCGATCGCGTGGGACTTCCGCGCGCCCCCAGAAGCCTTCGAGCGAATCTCGCGGTGTGCTCGTGGCGAGTTTCCGACCCTGCAGCTCGACGCGAGGGCCGATCGGCTGCGTCACCCGCTTCAGTGGAAGGGCTTTGACAACCTGTGTTCGCGGGTGCTGTCGTGTCAGCGCGAAACGCGCTGGACCAGGGGACTCAACAAAGGCTTGGGGAAATTCCACCGCGACACGCGCGTGCCGATCTCCGGGCTGATCGAGATAAAGGAACCCGGGCGCTGGTACGCCACGCGCGTCCGCGAGGAGCCTCGGGGCGGTCCCCCCGCGACGGCTCAGGAGAACGAGCCGGGCCCGCTCGGAGACGGGGCTCCGTTGCACCTGGAGGTCGGCGAAGCGCACGAAACCATCGAGGCTCTCGCGCTTCTGATGCTTTCGAGCAGCGCCAGCGCGGAGTTTGAGATATCGTGCGCGCGACCCGGACTGTTCGAGTACTTGCAGCTGGCCCTCGCGTGGTTCGCGGGTGCGACCGGCCCCTTTAGGTGCAGGTACGTGACCGTGTACACGCCCGAGGCGGATTCGCACGAGTTTGCGCGGCGCTGGACCCACGCGCTGCCCCCGGGCCTCGACGTGTTGCGCACGTCGTCGCACGGGTACCTAGTTTCCGCAGAGGGCTTCGACGGAAGCGGCGTCGCAAAGGCTCTCTTGGATAGCTCCAAACACGCGGTGATCGTACGCGTCGCGGGCGACCTGGCGCTGCACTCCGATCCGGAAGGTCTCCGGGTAGCCGTGGCGCGAGGCGATCCGGGCACGTCCTGCTGAAGATCCCGAGCCAAGCGCCACCTTCTGAGCTGGGCGGACCGGCGGGGGACGCGGATGGCTCGGACGGGCCCGAAACGCTGCACCTGCGCTGCGATCGGTCCGTCGGACGATACTGCAGGCTCAAGGGTTTGCCCAAAGGGATACGCGGACCCGACGTGTGGCCGAAGCGCGTGCCTTGGTCAGAGCGGGATCCCAGCTCGTTTTGCACCTTCGTGGCACGACTCAAGTGCGCACGACGCAGCGAGAGTTCGTGAGCGTCTCGGGGTCAACCGGCCGCGCGCGCTGAAGGTTTTTCTCTTGCGCAGGAGCTGGGACGGGAAACGGGCGACGGAGCCGAGGAGGGAGGTGAGGAAGAAATTTGTTACGATCGCGCCCACCTACGCACCGTGCAGGCGACGGATAGGGTTCTTGCGCTTCGCCTGGCAGAATAATGGAACGCCGCGACGGAGGCGGCTCTCTGAGCGCCACGAGCGCTCTGCTCGCGCGCGACATCGGAACGCGCCGCCTGAGCGTCGCCGCCGCGATGTACGACAGAGCGTGCGAAGCCAGAGTGCTCGGCGTCGTGGACGCGGAGCTCGCCGCTTTCGTGGACTCGTTCGACCCGGGGCCCGAGGAAACCGCTCGCACCCCCGGGGACCCCGGCTCCGCTCAGATCGCGGAGTACACCGTCTGGCTGGCCGTGCGCGGCGTGCGGTCTTGCGCGCAGATAGCCGGGTCTAGGAGCCAGCCCCTCACGATGACCGGTGCGCTGAAAGTCTACGCGAGTCTGAGCAGAGAGTTTTTCCTGCGCTCGAGAGCGGAATCGCTGGACGCGCTGCGGTCGCTGCAGGACTTTTTTGCGCTCGCCTTACGTTACCCCGTGATTCCGCGACTGGTGGCCGATGCCAAGGAATGTCCCGAGTGCTACTTCGAAGCAGACATAACGCTGGACACGTGGGAAGAGACCAAGGTCGCGTTGTCCTGTTACCACTTCACCGTGCGCCACGAGTGCTACGCTCCCGTACCCGACTGCGGATCGATCGCGAGAGGAGGGACGACGACGACGACGACGACGAGGGAGTCCCTCAAAGTCACGGACCCCTTCGCCTACGCGACCGATCCTGAGGTGGTGAGAGCGGTCCCGTGCGGCGAGGCGTTCCCCGAGTCGAGAGTGCGCAAGAGAGGGGATGAGACCGGGGGGTGCCCGGCTGGATTTCTGGAGCAGCTGGAATGGCTCAAAACGTGCGACGAAATAGCCAAGCAGCGAGCGCTAGGCAGGGAGGTGTCTCGGCAGATGGATTCCTACGCGCACACGCTCGGGGAGCTGGAAGCTCCCCGGTACCTCAGCTCGCACCCTCTGCGCTGGCTATACCGCACGTACGGTTCGCTGAACCGGAGCGCCGACAGAGCTCGCGTGCTGGACGAACCGTACGCGGAGAGGTGCGCCGACGTGGCTCGGGCTCGAGGCGCGACAGACGGGTTGCTCGTCTCCCTGCTGTCGGCGGCTTCCACGGGCAACAACGACGAGTTGCTTTCTAGCGTGTGCGCGGCAGCGCTCGACCCGGCTCGCAGATACGCGCGAAGGTACGGGACCTGTGCGGAGCGCATCGTCTTTTTCAAGCATCTCGTGGCGAACGGGTTCTCGGTGGAGACGGCGGCTGGGCTCGTGCGGAGCGTGTCTTCGGTGGCGCGAGCATCTTTGATCGGACTTTCCGCGAGCCAGGGGGTGGAGCGTCAGTTGAGGAAGACTCAACTTCCCACCGCTTACAACAGGAAAATCGCCTCGCTCACCTGGCTGTTTGCTCACACGACCGCGTACTGTACGCTCAGAGGGCTGCCTAGGGGATACGTGCTCATGGCAGACTCCCCGAAAGACTTGCGCGAGGATGGAATCTACGTGTTTGACGAAGACCGGGTCGGTTTCAGACTCTCGGACGGCGATGCCGACACGGGCGTCGAGGGCTGGGGGCGCGGACGAGTTGCTTCCGCGCTCGTGTCTTTCGAGGGCGTTTTGGAACTGCTCGCACTGCGAGATATCGTTCATGAGAGACTTTGCGGACAAACTGGCGCGAACCGATGCTGAACGCTGCTACGACGACCTGGTGCGCTTCGGACACGCGCCCTTGACCGCGTTGGTCAACCTGCAGTGGAAATGTGCCATACTGCGACGGGAGCAGCGAGACGGTGGCGGTACAGCAGGAACTGAGGAGGTCGATTGTCAACAGGGAGCTCAAAGCAAGCCGTCTAAAAAACGACCGCATCTGCATGGCTCTGCGGCTCTGAGACGAGAGCCCACGAAACGCGCTGGTGTTCGGTGGAAGAAACCGCTTTGCTTGAGGGGATGTGTTCGGGCCTCAGAAAAAAAACAAAACAAAAATCTATGACATCCACCTGTCTATATAGACGTCATCCCAGTGTCAACCTCCACCTGTCTATATAGACGTATTCCCAGCTTGACCTCCACCTGTCTATATAGATGTCACCTCCACCTGTCTATATAGACGTCATCCCAGCGTTGACCTCCACCCGTCTATATAAACATCATCCCAGCGTTGACCTCGACCTGTCTAAATAGATGTCATCCCAGCGTTGACCTCCACCTGTCCATATAGATGTCATCCCAGCGTTGACCTCCACCTGTCCATATAGATGTCATCCTAGCATT
This sequence comes from Hirundichthys speculiger, assembly GCA_018398805.1. Classification (NCBI taxonomy): domain Eukaryota; kingdom Metazoa; phylum Chordata; class Actinopteri; order Beloniformes; family Exocoetidae; genus Hirundichthys; species Hirundichthys speculiger. The sequence continues at coordinate 17,201 of JAGFBZ010002882.1, forward strand.
GACCTCCACCTGTCTATATAAACATCATCCCAGCATTGACCTCCACCTGTCTATATAGACGTCATCCCAGTGTTGATCTCCACCTGTCTACATAGACGTCATCCCAGCGTTGACCTCCACCTGTCTATATAGACGTCATCCCAGCGTTGACCTCCACCCGTCTATATAAACATCATCCCAGCGTTGACCTCCACCTGTCTATATAGATGTCATCCCAGCAGTGACCTCCACCTGTCTATATAAATGTCATCCCAGCGTTGACCTCCACCTGTCTATATAGATGTCATCCCAGCGTTGACCTCCACCCGTCTATATAGATGTCATCCCAGCGTTGACCTCCACCTGTCTATATAGATGTCATCCCGGTGTTGTCCTCCACCTGTCTATATAGACGTCATCCCAGTGTTGACCTCCACCTGTCTACATAGACGTCATCCCAGCGTTGACCTCCACCTGTCTTTATAGACGTCATCCCAGCGTTGACCTCCACCTGTCTATATAGACGTCATCCCAGCATTTACCTACGCCTGTCTATATAGATGTCATCCTAGCATTGACCTCAACCCGTCTATATAGATGTCATCCCAGCGTTGACCTCCACCTGTCTATATAGATGTCATCCCAGCGTTGAACTCCACCTGTCTATATAGATGTCATCCCAGCGTTGACCTCCACCTGTCTATATAGATGTCATCCCAGCGTTGACCTCCACCTGTCTATATAGACGTCATCCCAGCATTGACCTCCACTTGTCTATATAAATGTCATCCTAGCGTTGACCTCCACCTGTCTAAATAGACGTCATCCCAGCGTTGACCTCCACCCGTCTATATAGATGTCATCCCAGCATTGACCTCCACCTGTCTATATAGACGTCATCCCCAGTTTTGACCTCCATGTGTCTACATAGACGTCATCCCAGCGTTGACCTCCACTGTCTATATAGACGTCATCCCAGCGTTGACCTCCACCTGTCAATATAAACGCATCCCAGCATTGACCTCCACCTGTCTATATAGAACGTCCCCATCCCAGCGTTGACCTCCACTTGTCTATATAAGGTCATCCTAGCGTTGACCTCCACCTGTCTAAATAGACGTCATCCCAGCGTTGACCTCCACCCGTCTATATAGATGTCATCCCAGCATTGACCTCCCCTGTCTATATAGACGTCATCCCAGTTTTGACCTCCATGTGTCTACATAGAACGTCATCCCAGCGTTGACCTCCACCTGTCTATATAGACGTCATCCCAGCGTTGACCTCCACCTGTCTATATAAACGCCATCTCAGCATTGACCCTCCACCTGTCTATATAGACGTCATCCCAGCGTTGACCTCCACTTGTCTATATAAATGTCATCCTAGCGTTGACCTCCACCTGTCTAAAATAGACATCATCCCAGCGTTTGACCTCCACCTGTCTATATAGACGTCATCCCAGCATTGACCTCCACCTGTCTAAATGACGTCATCCCAGCGTTGACCTCCACCTGTCTATATAAACGCCATCTCAAGCATTGACCTCAACCTGTCCTATATAAACATCATCCCAGCGTTGACCTCCACCTGTGTATATAGATGTCATCCCAGCAGTGACCTCCACCTGTCTATATAAATGTCATCCCAGCGTTGACCTCCACCTGTCTATATAGATGTCATCCCAGCGTTGACCTCCACCCGTCCTATATAGATGTCATCCCAGCGTTGATCTCCACCTGTCTATATAGATGTCATCCCGGTGTTTTCCTCCACCTGTCTATATAGACGTCATCCCAGTGTTTGACCTCCACCTGTCTACAATGGACGTCATCCCAGCGTTGACCTCCACCTGTCTTTATAGACGTCATACCAGCGTTGACCTCCACCTGTCTATATAGACGTCATCCCAGCATTTACCTACGCCTGTCTATATAGATGTCCATCCTAGCATTGACCTCAACCCGTCTATATAGATGTCATCCCAGCGTTGACCTCCGCCTGTCTATATAGATGTCATCCCAGCGTTGAACTCCACCTGTCTATATAGATGTCATCCCAGCGTTGACCTCCACCTGTCCTATAGATGATGTCATCCCAGCGTTGACCTCCACCTGTCTATATAGACGTCATCCCAGCATTGACCTCCACTTGTCTATATAAATGTCATCCTAGCGTTGACCTCCACCTGTCTAAATAGACGTCATCCCAGCGTTGACCTCCACCCGTCTATATAGATGTCATCCCAGCATTGACCTCCACCTGTCTATATAGACGTCATCCCAGTTTTGACCTCCATGTGTCTACATAGACGTCATCCCAGCGTTGACCTCCACCTGTCTATATAGACGTCATCCCAGCGTTGACCTCCACCTGTCAATATAAACGCCATCCCAGCATTGACCTCCCCTTTCTATATAGACGTCATCCAGCGTTGACCTCCACTTGTCTATATAAATGTCATCCTAGCGTTGACCTCCACCTGTCTAAATAGACGTCATCCCAGCGTTGACCTCCACCCGTCTATATAGATGTCATCCCAGCATTGACCTCCACCTGTCTATATAGACGTCATCCCAGTTTTGACCTCCATGTGTCTACATAGACGTCATCCCAGCGTTGACCTCCACCTGTCTATATAGACGTCATCCCCAGCGTTGACCTCCACCTGTCTATATAAACGCCATCTCAGCATTGACCTCCACCTGTCTATATAGACGTCATCCCAGCGTTGACCTCCACTTGTCTATATAAATGTCATCCTAGCGTTGACCTCCACCTGTCTAAATAGACATCATCCCAGCGTTGACCTCCACCTGTCTAAATAGACGTCATCCCAGCGTTGACCTCCACCTGTCTATATAGACGTCATCCCAGCGTTGACCTCCACCTGTCTATATAAACGCCATCTCAGCATTGACCTCAACCTGTCTATATAGACGTCATCCCAGCGTTGACCTCCACTTGTCTATATAAATGTCATCCTAGCGTTGACCTCCACCTGTCTAAATAGACATCATCCCAGTTGTTGACCTCCACCTGTCTATATAGATGTCATCCCAGCATTGACCTCCACCTGTCTATATAGACGTCATCCCAGCGTTGACCTCCACCTGTCTATATAAAATGACATCCCAGCGTTGACCTCCACCTGTCTATATAAACATCATCCCAGCATTGACCTCCACCTGTCTATATAGACGTCATCCCAGTGTTGATCTCCACCTGTCTACATAGAAGTCATCCCAGCATTGACCTCCAGCTGTCTATATAGACGTCATCCCAGCATTGACCTCCACCCGTCTATATAAACATCATCCCAGCGTTGACCTCCACCTGTGTATATAGATGTCATCCCAGCAGTGACCTCCACCTGTCTATATAAATGTCATCCCAGCGTTGACCTCCACCTGTCTATATATGTCATCCCAGCGTTGACCTCCACCCGTCTATATAGATGTCATCCCAGCGTTGATCTCCACCTGTCTATATAGATGTCATCCCAGTGTTTTCCTCCACCTGTCTATATAGACGTCATCCCAGTGTTGACCTCCACCTGTCTAATGGACGTCATCCCAGCGTTGACCTCCACCTGTCTTTATAGACGTCATACCAGCGTTGACCTCCACCTGTCTATATAGACGTCATCCCAGCATTTACCTACGCCTGTCTATATAGATGTCATCCTAGCATTGACCTCAACCCGTCTATATAGATGTCATCCAGCGTTGACCTCCGCCTGTCTATATAGATGTCATCCCAGCGTTGACCTCCACCTGTCTATAGATGTCATCCCCGGTTGACTCCACCTGTCCTATATAGATGTCATCCCAGCGTTGACCTCCACCTGTCTATTAGATGTCATCCCAGCGTTGACCTCCACCTGTCTATATAGACGTCATCCCAGCATTGACCTCCACTTGTCTATATAAATGTCATCCTAGCGTTGACCCCACCTGTCTAAATAGACGTCATCCCAGCGTTGACCTCCACCCGTCTATAGATGTCATCCCAGCATTGACCTCCACCTGTCTATATAGACGTCATCCCAGTTTTGACCTCCATGTGTCTACATAGACGTCATCCCAGCGTTGACCTCCACCTGTCTATATAGACGTCATCCCAGTGTTGACCTCCACCTGTCTATATAGATGTCATCCCAGCATTGACCTCCACCTGTCTATATAGACGTCATCCCAGCGTTGACCTCCACCTGTCTATATAGATGTCATCCTAGCATTGACCTCCACCTGTCTATATAGATGTCATCCCAGCGTTGACCTCAACCCGTCTATATAGATGTCATCCCAGCGTTGACCTCCACCTTTCTACATAGACATCATTCCAGCGTTGACCTTCACCTGTCTATATAGACGTCATCCCAGCATTTACCTCCGCCTGTCTATATAGATGTCATCCCAGCGTTGACCTCCACCTGTCTATGTAGACGTCATCCTAGCATTGACCTCCACCTGTCTATATAGATGTCATATCAGCTTTGACCTCAGCCCGTCTATATAGATGTCATCCCGGCGTTGACCTCCACCTGTCTATATAGACGTCATCCAAAGTGTTTGACCTCCACCTTTCTACATAGACATCATTCCAGCGTTGACCTCCACCTGTCTATGTAGACGTCATCCTAGCATTGACCTCCACCTGTCTATATAGATGTCATCTCAGCGTTGACCCCCACCTGTCTATATAGATGTCATCCCGAGGTTTTCTTCATTTGTCTATATAAACATCATCCCAGCGTTGACATCCACCTGTCTATATAGACGTCATCCCAGTGTCGACCTCCACCTGTCTATATAGACGTAATCCCAGCGTTGACCTCCACCTGTCTATATAGATGTCATCCCAGCGTTGACCTCGACCTGTCTATATAGACGTCATCCCAGCGTTGACCTCCACCCGTCTATATAAACATCATCCCAGCGTTGACCTCCACCTGTCTAAATAGATGTCATCCCAGCGTTGACCTCCACCTGTCTATATAGATGTCATCCCAGCGTTGACCTCTACCTGTCTATATAAAACATCATCCCAGCATTGACCTCCACCTGTCTATATAGACGTCATCCCAGTGTTGACCTCCACCTGTCTACATGGACGTCATCCCAGCGTTGACCTCCACCTGTCTTTATAGACGTCATCCCAGCGTTGACCTCCACCTGTCTATATAGACGTCATCCCAGCATTTACCTATGCCTGTCTATATAGATGTCATCCTAGCGTTGACCTCGACCTGTCCTATATAGATGTCATCCCAACGTTGACCTCCACCTGTCTATATAGATGTCATCCCAGCGTTGACCTCCAACCGTCTATGTAGACGTCATCCTAGCATTGACCTCCACCTGTCTATATAGATGTCATCCCAGCGTTGACCTCAACCCGTCTATATAGATGTCATCCCAGCATTGAACTCCACCTGTCTATATAGATGTCATCCCAGCGTTGACCTCCACCTGTCTATATAGACGTCATCCCAGCGTTGACCTCCACCCGTCTATATAAACATCATCCCAGCGTTGACCTCCACCTGTCTATATAGATGTCATCCCAGCGTTGACCTCCACCTGTCTAAATAGATGTCATCCCAGCGTTGACCTCCACCTGTCTATATAGATGTCATCCCAGCATTGACCTCCACCTTTCTATATAAATGTCATCCCAGCGTTGACCTCCACCTGTCTATATAAACATCATCCCAGCATTGACCTCCACCTGTCTATATAGACGTCATCCCAGCATTGACCTCCACCCGTCTATATAAACATCATCCCAGCGTTGACCTCCACCTTTCTATATAGATGTCATCCCAGCGTTGACCTCCACCTGTCTATATAGATGTCATCCCAGCATTGACCTCCACCTGTCTATATAGACGTCATCCCAGTGTTGATCTCCACCTGTCTACATAGACGTCATCCCAGCGTTGACCTCCACCTGTCTATATAGACGTCATCCCAGCGTTGACCTCCACCCGTCTATATAAACATAATCCCAGCGTTGACCTCCACCTGTCTATATAGATGTCATCCCAGTTTTGACCTCCACCTGTCTAAATAGATGTCATCTCAGCGTTAACCTCCACCTGTCTATATAGATGTCATCCCAGCATTGACCTCCACCTGTCTATATAAATGTCATCCCAGCGTTGACCTCCACCTGTCTATATAAAACATCATCCCAGCATTGACCTCCGCCTGTCTATATAGACGTCATCCACAGTGTTGATCTCCACCTTTCTACATAGACGTCATCCCAGCGTTGACCTCCAACTGTCTATATAGACGTCATCCCAGCGTTGACCTCCACCCGTCTATATAACATAATCCCAGCGTGACCTCCACCTGTCTATATAGATGTCATCCCAGTTTTGACCTCCACCTGTCTAAATAGATGTCATCCCAGCGTTGACCTTCACCTGTCTATATAGATGTCATCCCAGCATTGACCTCCACCTGTCTATATAAATGTCATCCCAGCGTTGACCTCCACCCGTCTATATAAACATCATCCCAGCGTTTGACCTCCACCTGTCTATATAGATGTCATCCCAGCGTTGACCTCAACCCGTCTATATAGATGTCATCCCAGCATTGAACTCAGCCTGTCTATATAGATGTCATACCAGCGTTTACCTCCACCTGTCTATATAGACGTCATCCCAGCGTTTACCTCCACCCGTCTATATAAACATCATCCCAGCGTTGACCTCCACCTGTCTATATAGATGTCATCCCAGCGTTGACCTCCACCTGTCTAAATAGATGTCATCCCAGCGTTGACCTCCACCTGTCTATATAGATGTCATCCCAGCATTGACCTCCACCTGTCTATATAAATGTCATCCCAGCGTTGACCTCCACCTGTCTATATAAACATCATCCCAGCATTGACCTCCACCTGTCTATATAGACGTCATCCCAGTGTTGATCTCCACCTGTCTATATAGACGTCATCCCAGCGTTGACCTCCACCCGTCTATATAAACATCATCCCAGCGTTGACCTCCCCTGTCTATATAGATGTCATCCCAGTTGACCTCCACCTGTCTATATAAACATCATCCCAGCGTTGACCTCCACCTGTCTATATAGACGTCATCCCAGCGTTGACCTCCACCCGTCTATATAAACATCATCCCAGCGTTGACCTCCACCGTCTTATATAACATCATCCCAGCATTGACCTCCACCTGTCTATATAGACATCATCCCAGCGTTGACCTCCACCTGTCTATATAGACGTCATCCCAGCGTTGACCTCCACCCGTCTATATAACATCATCCCAGCGTTGACCTCCACCTGTCTATATAGATGTCATCCCAGCGTTGACCTCCACCTGTCTAAATAGATGTCATCACAGCGTTGACCTCCACCTGTCTATATAGATGTCATCCCAGCATTGACCTCCACCTGTCTATATAAATGTCATCCCAGCGTTGACCTCCACCTGTCTATATAAACATCATCCCGGCATTGACCTCCACCTGTCTATATAGACGTCATCCCATTATTGACCTCCACCCGTCTATATAAACATCATCCCAGCGTTGACCCCCACCTGTCTATATAGATGTCAACCCAGCGTTGACCTCAACCCGTCTATATAGATGTCATCCCAGCGTTGACCTCCACCTTTCTACATAGACATCATTCAAGCGTTGACCTTCACCTGTCTATATACGTCATCCCAGCATTTACCTCCGCCTGTCTATATAGATGTCATCTCAGCGTTGACCTCCACCTGTCTATGTAGACCGTCATCCTAGCATTGACCTCCACCTGTCTATATAGATGTCATATCAGCTTTGACCTCAGCCCGTCTATATAGATGTCATCCCGGCGTTGACCTCCACCTGTCTATATAGACGTCATCCAAGTTGTTGACCTCCACCTTTCTACATAGACATCATTCCAGCGTTGACCTCCACCTGTCTATGTAGACGTCATCCTAGCATTGACCTCCACCTGTCTATATAGATGTCATCTCAGCGTTGACCCCCACCTGTCTATATAGATGTCATCCCGAGGTTTTCTTCATTTGTCTATATAAACATCATCCCAGCGTTGACATCCACCTGTCTATATAGACGTCATCCCAGTGTCGACCTCCACCTGTCTATATAGATGTAATCCCCAGCGTTGACCTCCACCCGTCTATATAGATGTCATCCCAGCGTTGACCTCCACCTGTCTAATAATCATCCCAGCGTTATCCATCCCGCGTTGACCCACCTGTCATATAGATGTCATCCCAGCATTGACCTCCACCTGTCTATATAAATGTCATCCCAGCGTTGACCTCCACCTGTCTATATAAATCATCATCCCAGCATTGACCTCCACCTGTC
>JAGFBZ010002884.1:0-30243 GCA_018398805.1 Hirundichthys speculiger
GACCACTAGAGGCTGCAGTTCCTCTACCGACTAGAGTTCCTACTAGAGGCTGCAGTTCCCTCTACCGACCACTAGAGGCTGCAGTTCCTCTACTAGACCACTACTGAGACTGCAGTTCCTCTACCGACCACTAGAGGCTGCAGTTTCCTCTACTGACCACTAGAGGCTGCAGTTCCTCTACCGACCACTAGAGGCTGCCAGTTCCTCTACTGACCACTAGAGGCTACCGAGGCTGCAGTTCCTCTAACTGACCTCTACTAGAGGCTGCAGTTCCTCTACTGACCACTAGAGACTGCAGAGGCCAACTGCACTAGAGAGGCTGCAGTTCCTCTACTACCACTAGACCACTAGAGGCTGTAGTTCCTCTACCGACCACTAGAGGCTGCAGTTCCTCTACTAGACTACTGACCACTAGAGGCTGCAGTTCCTCCTCTACCGACCACTAGAGGCTGCAGTTCCTCTACCGACCACTAGAGGCTGCAGTTTCCTCTACCGACCCTAGAGCTGCACTAGTTTCCTCTACTGACCACTAGAGCTGCAGTTCCTCTACCGACCACTAGAGGCTGCAGAGGCTTCCTCTACTGACCACTAGAGCTGACCACTAGAGGCTGCAGTTCCTCTACTGACCACTAGAGGACTGCAGTTCCTCTACTGACCACTAGAGGCTGCAGTTTCCTCTACTGACCACTAGAGGCTGCAGTTTCCCTCTGACCACTAGACCACTAGAGGCTGCAGTTCCTCTACCGACCACTAGAGGCTGCAGTTCCTCTACTGACCACTAGAGGCTGCAGTTCCTCTACCGACCACTAGAGGCTGTAGTTCCTCTACCGACCTACTGCACTAGAGGCTGCAGTTCCTCTACTGACCACTAGAGGCTGCAGTTCCTCTACCGACCGACCACTAGAGGCTGTAGTTCCTCTACTGACCACTAGAGGCTGCAGTTCCTCTACCGACCACTAGAGGCTGCAGTTCCTCTACCGACCACTAAGAGGCTGCAGTTCCTCTACCTAGACCACTAGAGGCTGCAGTTCCTCTACCGACCACTAGAGGCTGCAGTTCCTCTACTACCGACCACTAGAGGCTGCAGTTCCTCTACTGACCACTAGAGGCTGCCAGTTTCCTCTACTGACCACTAGAGGCTGCAGTTTCCTCTACCGACCACTAGAGGCTGCAGTTCCTCTACTGACCACTAGACCACTAGAGGCTGCAGTTCCTCTACTGACTAGAGACTGACCACTAGAGGCTGCAGTTCCTCTACCGACCACTAGAGGCTTGCAGTTCCTCTACCGACCACTAGAGGCTGCAGTTCCTCTACTGACCACTACTAGAGGCTGCAGTTCCTCTACTGACCACTAGAGGCTGTAGTTCCTCTACCGACCACTAGAGGCTGTAGTTCCTCTACCGACCACTAGAGGCTGCAGTTCCTCTACCGACCACTAGAGGCTGCAGTTCCTCTACTGACCACTAGAGGCTGCAGTTCCTCTACCGACCACTAGAGGCTGCAGTTTCCTCTACCTACTGACCTCTACCCACTAGAGGCTGCAGTTCCTCTACCGACCACTAGAGGCTGCAGTTCCTCTACTAGACCACTAGAGGCTGCAGTTCCTCTACACTAGAGAGCCAGACCACTAGAGGCTGCAGTTCCTCTACTGACCACTAGAGGCTGCAGTTCCTCTACTACCGACCACTAGAGAGTTCTGCCAGTTCCTCTACCGACCACTAGAGGCTGCAGTTCCTCTACCGACCACTAGAGGCTGCAGTTCCTCTACCCACTAGACTGCACTAGAGGCTGCAGTTTCCTCTACCGAGACCACTAGAGGCTGCAGTTCCTCTACCGACCACTAGACTGCACTAGAGGCTGCAGTTCCTCTACCGACCACTAGAGGCAGTTCTGACACTAGTTCCTCTACTGACCACTAGAGGCTGCAGTTCCTCTACCGACCACTAGAGGCTGCAGTTCCTCTACTGACCACTAGAGGCTGCAGTTCCTCTACCGACCACTAGAGGCTGCAGTTCCTCTACTGACCACTAGAGGCTGCAGTTCCTCTACCGACCACTAGAGGCTGCAGTTCCTCTACTGACCACTAGAGGCTGCAGTTCCTCTACTACTGACCTAGACCACTAGAGGCTGCAGTTCCTCTACCGACCACTAGAGGCTGCAGTTCCTCTACTGACCACTAGAGGCTGCAGTTCCTCTACTGACCACTAGAGGCTGCAGTTCCTCTACCGACCACTAGAGACTGCAGTTCCTCTACTGACCACTAGAGGCTGCAGTTCCTCTACCGACCACTAGAGGCTGCAGTTCCTCTACTGACCACTAGAGGCTGCTGTTCCTCTACTGACCACTAGAGGCTGCAGTTCCTCTACCGACCACTAGAGGCTGTAGTTCCTCTACCGACCACTAGAGGCTGCAGTTCCTCTACCGACCACTAGAGGCTGCAGTTCCTCTACTGACCACTAGAGGCTGCAGTGCCTCTACCGACCACTAGAGACTGCAGTTCCTCTACTGACCACTAGAGGCTGCAGTTCCTCTACCGACCACTAGAGGAGTTCCTGACAGTTCCTCTACCGACCACTAGAGGCTGTAGTTCCTCTACCGACCACTAGAGGCTGCAGTTCCTCTACTACCACCACTAGAGAGGCTGCAGTTCCTCTACTACCAGACCACTACCGACCACTAGAGGCTGCAGTTCCTCTACCGACCACTAGAGGCTGCAGTTCCTCTACCGACCACTAGAGGCTGCAGTTCCTCTACCGACCACTAGAGACTGCAGTTCCTCTACCGACCACTAGAGACTGCAGTTCCTCTACCGACCACTAGAGGCTGTAGTTCCTCTACCGACCACTAGAGGCTGCAGTTCCTCTACTGACCACTAGAGACTGCAGTTCATCCACCGACCACTAGAGGCTGTAGTTCCTCTACCGACCACTAGAGGCTGCAGTTCCTCTACTGACCACTAGAGACTGCAGTTCCTCTACTGACCACTAGAGGCTGTAGTTCCTCTACTGACCACTAGAGGCTGCAGTTCCTCTGCTGACCACTAGAGACTGTAGTTCCTCTACTGACCACTAGAGACTGCAGTTCCTCTACCGACCACTAGAGGCTGCAGTTCCTCTACCGACCACTAGAGGCTGCAGTTCCTCTACTGACCACTAGAGGCTGCAGTTCCTCTACCGACCACTAGAGGCTGCAGTTCCTCTACTGACCACTAGAGGCTGCAGTTCCTCTACTGACCACTAGAGGCTGCAGTTCCTCTACCGACCACTAGAGGCTGCAGTTCCTCTACCGACCACTAGAGGCTGCAGTTCCTCTACCGACCACTAGAGGCTGCAGTTCCTCTACTGACCACTAGAGGCTGCAGTTCCTCTACTGACCACTAGAGGCTGTAGTTCCTCTAACGACCACTAGAGGCTGTAGTTCCTCTACCGACCACTAGCTGTAGTTCCTCTACTGACCACTAGAGACTGCAGTTCCTCTACCGACCACTAGAGGCTGCAGTTCCTCTACTGACCACTAGAGACTGCAGTTCTTCTGCTGACCACTAGAGGCTGCAGTTCCTCTACTGACCACTAGAGGCTGCGGTTCCTCTACTGACCACTAGAGGCTGCAGTTCCTCTACTGACCACTAGAGACTGACAGTCCTAGGAGGTCCTATAAAATGTTTCATGTGTCCTGGACACTGGATTTTTTATGAATATTTACCATACCTGCAAATACATTGCTTATGAGGTTGCTTCAAAGCTCCAATTTCCACCACACTTGCAGAAAGTCATATCTTAATAAATTGAACATTTTCTGAAAGGCTTTACAGGGATGTGTGTTTTATCACAATTAGAGCATTTATGGCGAAGTTATGAATATGAAATGAAATGAAAAATTCTTTATTCATCCCAGAAGGGAAATTAAACACTGTAGCAAGGGCTCTTTTTCTTCAATATTAGCTAAATGACAGCAATAATAATAATATTACAGCAAAAATAATAATATTAATTGATAATAATATTAGGTTTTATGTCTTGTTGTGGAGGCTGATGGCTGCTGGCAGGAATGATCTTCTGTATCTTTCTGTCTTGCAACGGACCTGAAGAAGCCTCTCACTGAACACACTCTGTTGTTTGATCACTGTGTCATGGAGAGGGTGTGAAGAGTTCTCCATCATCTTCATGGAGAGGGAGTGAAGAGTCCTCCATCATCTTCATGGAGAGGGAGTGAAGAGTCCTCCATCATCTTCATGGAGAGGGAGTGAAGAGTCCTCCATCATCTTCATGGAGAGGGAGTGAAGACTCCCCCATCATCTTCATGGAGAGGGAGTGAAGACTCCCCCATCATCTTCATGGAGAGGGAGTGAAGAGTCCTCCATCATCTTCATCAGCTTGTGCAGCATTCTTTTTATCAACAGAAAGTACTTAAAACAAATACTCTATGGGTACACCCTTTAAACGGCTGTATCTTAGCCGAAAAAGGTCCAATCACCACCACACTTGTACTTTTTCACAAAATCACCCTAAAAAACAACATTAATGTAAAAAACACACACAAATAATTAAAGTTTAACATTTTAATAACTGAAATAACTATAAATACAAAAACACTCTTAGAAAATATTTTTTAAATAAAAGACATTAGAAATAATATAAAAATAGAAATAAATAAGTAAAATAACTCTATCAGTACAAAAACACTCTTAGAACACCTAAATGAACAAACTATTAAGAAATATGAACAAAATATCAATTTTAAACAACTATTTACAGTTATAAATTACAATTATAATTTGTACTTCAATTTTTTTTGGCAAAAGCCAACTTTTTCTTTTTGATCAGCCTGGTGACCCTAACCTGTACAGCCTTCATCTTTTTTATATCTTTATAAGGGCTCCTGTAAGGGCTCATATGGGGGCTGGGCTCTGGCTTTGCAGGTTGAACTCCACTTGAACTCGATGACTCTTCTTCTGTCTCGTCATCGTCCTCCTCCTCCTCCTCCTCCTCCTCCTCCTCCTCCTCCTCCTGGCCCTGCTTTCCCTTTTTTTTCTTTGCAGAGGGTTCACCTGACGTTGAGGGGATCTCTGTGTCCCCCTCCAGCATGTCCCTCATGATGCCCCTTATCTGGGCCGCCTCCTCCAGTGTTGGGTTCCTGGCATAGAAACGGTCCGCTGTTTCCACGTCATGGCACATAAAGTCAGTGAGCTTTTTTCTGACCTCACTGCTCTGTGTGACCTTGGCCTGTGACACAGAAGAAAGTACAGAGGCATGAGTGAAATGAACAAGATTTGATGTGGACCACAGATATCAGAATCTGTGTGTACTTACGTAGGCAGACAGGGCCGTCCTTATCAACGTAAAGTTGATCTCTCCAGCCAGGCCCATGTCCATCCAAGCGTTCCGAAGAAGCGCGGCCAGATTTTTATAGGGCCCTTTGCCCTTCGTGTAGAGGAGAAACTGGTTGGTGCCCTGCGTTCTCTCCTTTATCTTTCTCCAGCGCTCCAACCAGTTAAACTCCTCTTCAGTGACATAGATTATGGCCTCTCCAAAGGCCTTTGATGTCTTGTGCTCCTGGACCTGTGACAGACAGAGCGAGAGGCAGAGAGATGGTGAGATTGGCGCTCCGCTGTAACGGTGCCACCCTCCCGGCTGAGGTGCAGTCACGGCACTTACATGAATGAGGTATCCGTGGGGGCCCTTTGTCTTCTTTGCCTCCAGGAGCTCCTCATCCCGCATGTTGGTATACACCCCGGGACGGTGGCCGTGGAGGCAGGAAAGGTAGGCTGATATGTAGCCATAAAAGAGGAACCTCTTATTGGCAGTCATTTCAACCTCCATCTCGTCTGTAGTACAGAAATAAACACAAAAGGGCACAGAAGCATCAGCAACGGCGATCGAGGAGGCTCGCCAAAGTTCAGGACGGGTGAGATTGGAGAAAACTGACCCAAGAGCTGGCAGATCTTGGCGGGAGCAACCTCCAGGCACCTCTTAAGGTGGCTCGGCGGCGGCAGCTTGGCGGTTTTCTCCCTCCGCACCTTACATTGGTGGACCACCACCTGGCCCCGGATGCTTTTGAGGGCCATTTTTATCTCCCTCGTGATGCCCTTCATCTGTGCAACCGTTAGCCTGCTGGTGCGAGGTGGTGTCTCTGCCAGGTGCTTAATGAAGTCCATGGCATGGAGGAGATAAAACCGGGCAGTGGTTATTTTGTTGCCCGACTGCATGATGCTCCTTGCCCATCTGTAGACCAAACAGAAAAAAAAATTAGATGCAAAGCAGGCTACGGCCCGGCAGAATGGAATCAGCGATGCGGAAAAGGATGCTCACCCCCTAATCCTGGACGTGTCACTCAAGAAGACCCAGTCAGAGAGGAGACTGACATTGTGCCCCATGTAATGTAAGAAGTTTTTCACCCGGCTAACTCTGGACTTTGCGTTGTCTTCAGCTCGCCCTGATGGGTTGATGCCAGCATGGAAAGTCTTATATGACTCCAGGTAGTCTTCTGTGGAGACAGGCGTAAATAAAGAGTTTAGTCACGTTAAAGTGTTCATACCAACGGCCGCTCCGAGTCCACCGTCGTTCATCTCGCACAGAAAACTCCTTACCCATGCTTCTAGGCAAAGTTGTCAACCTCATTCGGTTGCCACGCCCGTGACCTGCGCTCCACGGGGAAAAACTTTTCTTCGGGGAGGCAGGCTTGGAGCGGGACCAGGTCTGAGGCTGTGACCGGGTCTGAGTCTGGCTCTGGGGCTGAGTCTGGCTCTTGGTCTGAGTCTGGCTCTTGGTCTGAGTCGGGCTCTTGGTCTGAGTCTGGCTCTTGGTCTGAGTCTGGCTCTGGGGCTGCGTCTGGCTCTGGGGCTGCGTCTGGCTCTTGGTCTGAGTCTGGCTCTTGGTCTGAGTCTGGCTCTTGGTCTGAGTCTGGCTCTTGGTCTGAGTCTGGCTCTTGGTCTGAGTCTGGCTCTGGGGCTGCGTCTGGCTCTGGGGCTGAGTCTTGCTCTGGGGCTGAGTCTGGCTCTTGGGCTGAGTCTGGCTCTGGGGCTGCGTCTGGCTCTGGGGCTGGGACTCGGGCACAGGTGGACGGTGGAAGGTGCTGGTCGATGGACCTTCATCACCACCTCCAATCTCCTGTTAAATAGCAGGTAAATAGCAAATCAAATAACAGTTGGAGACACTCGTACAAAAGCAGAGACAGACATGAAAGCGGGTGTCGGGGCTCACCTCCAGCTGCTGTCCTACTGCCTGAGGCAGCGAGATCCTGGAGGGCATCTTAGCCTTTGTCGCCCTTAGAGCCTTCCTCAGCTTAGCCCTGAGAGAGCTGATGGTGTCTCTTAAATTTTCATTCTCTTCCTCCTTCCTGCGGAGCTGCTCACAGTAGCTGCAGAGAAAGAACACATCTGTGTGAGTGTCTGGCTGCTGCAGATGTGAGCAGAAGAAAACCGGACAGGACCGTGACCACTTACCCCCTCATCACCTCCCGACACTCCAGGTTGTCACAAACAAACAGAGGAGACATGGCGGGAGGCTCGTCCAAGATGGCCTCCCTCTCAGACTCTTCCTCGAGTGGATACCATGGCCGGCGTTGGGTTTGTGGCCCTGAGCTGAGCCAGAAGGTGGAGGCTCTCCTTCCTCTTGGCTAGCAGCGTCATGGCGGCTCTCTCCTCGACACTCAGCTCTGTGTGTGATTTTAAGTGTCTGCCCAACCGCTGCATCTTATAATCACAGCCGGTGACTGGACAGCTGCATTTCCGGAAGTTTACTCTTCCAGAAGCCATATGGAGGAGGATGCCACGCTCCTCCTTATTAGTAATCAGGTGCATGACCTGCAAATGTCTTCTTAGTACACTGTACATTTGAAGACAAATGGGGCAGGTATACATTTTTCTGAAAAGAGAAGAAAAATCTGTCATTATACAGTCATGGAAAAAATGATTAGACCACCCTTGTTTTCTTCAGTTTCTTGTTCATTTTAATGCCTGGTACAACTAAAGGTACATTTGTTTGGACAAACATAACGATAACCACAAAGATTGCTCATAAGAGTTTTATTTAAGAGCTGATATCTTACCATTTTCCATGGTTTTCTTGATTATAACCTAAATCATTTAAGTTTTTACATCAATAGCTATGGCGTTGTACTGCCAAAAACACTGCTTTTATGCATTCAGTGTTTTCTTTTCTGTCTGGTTTAGTCACATGATGACGTTTAGTGGTACCAGGTATTAAAATGAACAAGAAAGTGAAGAAAAAATGGTGGTCTAATAATTGTTTCCATGACTGTACTTCATGCAAATGCTTGCTTTCTTTCTTTAAACTTTGTCATTTTTGAGGTTAAAAAAGCACACACACACACACACACACCCATAATGCTTGACCTTCAGTGGCAGATAAACAACTTAAAGGTGGGGTAGATGTTCTTTTTTTGCAGCACTTTTTACAATATTGCCTGAAAACCTTTTTAGACCCACTGAAATAAAATGTTTGCAAAAAATAACGAAACGTTTTGGTCCGGTCTAGAGGGTATAATCAGAGAAAAACTCTGACCAATCAAAATAGTGATCATCATTACTTTCATTGGCTGCCTAATACATCCAGAGCTGGCTCGACCCAATTTGGTGCCCTAGGCGAGATTACACCCCCCCCAGCCCACCGAGCCCACCGCAACTTGTCTTTTAACTAAAGACTACAAGTTTACAGAAAATTATTATTTTATTATTATTTTCCCTCAAGGCGGCGTGGCGGCGCCCCCCCAGCAGATGGCTTCCTAGGCGGCCGCCTATATCGCCTGTGCCAAGAGCCGGCCCTGAATACATCCATCAAATATCAGTGCACCCCCCCACCCCCCCACCCCCCACCCCCGACTTAAGATTGCTGGAACCGTTTTTTTCAAAGAACACCCCACCCCTCCTTTAACTACGAGACTTTTTAACTATTTTAATTTTTTTTGTTTATAAATATCTATTCTGCACTGGGAGAAGTTGTCCAATTTCTTTGTACATTGCTGTATAAATAAATGTGAAGAGCTGAAAGCTTGTGAATTCTGAGTCACGCAGAACAATAGTTTACCCCCCGCCTCCCCCCGCAAAGGTGATTGACTGGGGGAGGGGGTGATCTTTATAAACTTCTGCAGGACACTGCAAAAGACCAACTGTTTTAGTCACACGCAATTTTAGCTAGCAAACGCTTTATTATATGGCTACTCCATCTTCCGAAGAGACGCGCACTCGACACGGTGAAAAAATCAAAGGAGAAGCCGTGTTGCGCTCATTTTTACCGTAATAAACTTTGATTAGACGCTCAGTTAAAAAACAAGTAAAAACAATTTAAAAAAGCCTTATAAAATCATTAGGAGAGCAGAGATGGCAGAAAACACTTACCTTGTCGTTATTTTGAACAGGGAAAAAGTTAAAAAAGAGTAATGCGCTCGCACGTGTGTCTTGGTTCTAAAGAGTTCTCAGAAGTGAGGTAGGCGCACTTATCTCCATGCAGGCAGGCAGAGTCTCAGCCAATCACCTGCTGCAGGTATGGCTCGTTTGCATATGAATAACTGAACTGACCAACCGGACTGTAGTGACGGCGTAATTATGCATGATACCTGGGCCGTGAAGAAGCAGCGGTTTTCATGGAAAAAACAACTCCTGGATTTAATTTTTACTTAAATTCATTTATTACCAAATTGTGTGTAAAATGAATAACCAATGTTAAAAAACTGCTCCCCACCTCCCCCTCCCAACACTGAAGTCACACAGACAGGCTTTAAAAAGTCTTGTTGCTGTATGTATACAGCAACAGGCTTGTGACGTCAGAAGTTAAGTTTCATTGCTGTCCCGTGGAAGATCGACGTCTTTTAGTTCATCTTTAAGTGTTATAAATGTAATGTTGAATGACTCTGGGCCCAGGGCAGAATTGTTTACAGAACCGGACTTTAAATGAATGGATGACTGAATCCATGAGAGAGGCCACGTAGCGGGGACGCGCAGCGCCTCTGTGAAAGCGCGATCACGCTGCGGTCTGCTGAGAGCTGGACGCGCGGAGAAGTCTGTCAGATGTTTTAATTTAACAGAGACAGAAGTAGGAAGATATTATAGGGATAAAGTAATGTGTGTTGTACTTTATTAGTCTAGCTGTGGAACTGGTTTTAACTAGTGATGTCAGTTAGAGCGGACGGAGACCCCCCCCCCCCCCCCCCCCCGCTACTGCTTCTCTAAACTTATTTTTCTTGTGTACGGCTGAGATCGCTGTGATAATTCTGAGTTTTTGAGTGAATGGGAGAGAAGTCTGGCTGCAGGGCTAACTTCTTTCTCTGATTGTGGTTACGTGCAGACAGGCCAGCTGACAGTCTCGTCTGGGCCCGGGACAAGATCATGTTAGATGGACCCTCCCCTACACCACCGCCGTTTTTTTTTGTCACTAAACATCACCAGTTATGTTTGATATATTGTGATGTGTAATGCAATAAATAAGGTATTGTATACGAGGAGGAAATCTTAGCTCTCCATGGCAGCTGAAGGTTTAGTTAAATATGAAAGGACCTGCTAATATTATTAAGATTTATGCATACACATTTTCTAATTCTTATACATGCAGGAAAAATAGACCAGGGAAGAATAAATTAGGAATTTTAATTTGAATAATTTTCTCTTTGTCAACTGATAATACAGTAATTTTTATATTGGCAGCTTGTACATCAAGTGAGATGGTAGAGGATTGGCTGGTGAGGTTTCTGTCCTCTATGCATTGTAACACCTTGACCCAAAACGTGAGGAGCAAAACTGCATTGAAGGACTAAAAGTAGGTGTTTAGGCCCTGTGCTTCAGCTTTGGCTTCACTGGTGAGGTCACCTGTAGTCATGAGGGTGTCTAATGCCTGGATCACACTGGGTTAGTGTTTTGCCACTGGGCGCACTGCCTCTATCCGTGCACTCCATTGTGTGTCAGACAAGCTGTGCAGAGAACGACCCAAAACTCTTTGTCAGATTTCCCATCGCTGAGGGCTGCCACTGAAGACTTTGTATAGCTGATTGATGAAGCCACAGAATATGTCCATTTCTGGGCAGACTCGGGCTGCATAGACACCAACTAAGTTTAACATGTGAGATGCACACGGTGAGTATGAGGCCAAGGGATTTTTAATTTCCTGCCATGTTGGCACCATTATCGTAGCACTGGCCCCTGCAGTCAGCTATATCTATCAGGCTCCCAAAGTTAGACCACAGTAAGCCCAGGGCAAGTCCACAGTGACCAATCACGTTCCCTCGCTGTGGGTTTACGTTGGGCTTATTTTGCGCCAACGACCAATCACGTTCCCTCGCTGTGGGCTTACCTTTGACCAATCACGTTTCACTTCCTGTAGTCTTTTTAAACTCTCGGATTCTCAGGACGCGCTGTCTTCGTTTAAACTTTTTCGAATACTTCAGCGAACGGTGAGTTTATACATATAGGGCCTGATTTACTAAGATCCTAAATAAAGAGTACTAAATTGCGTGTGCACTGAAAAAGTTTGCGCGTGCTGTTGTTGTGTGTTTTGCGGGTGATCAACTAAGAATGCTCGCGCAATTGATAACGGGTGCAAACCGCAGTATTTAAATGAGGTGTTGCGTGTCTTACGGTTTGCGCCATGGAGAGTCTGGATGGAAAGCAGGATAGACGCAAGCGCAAAATGAAATTTGACGAGTTGGAGTTAGAGATATTAGTGGAAGAGGCAAATAAACACATTCATGAACTACAGCAAAGAAATTTAAATATTACCAAAAGAAACGCAATATGGGAGAAAATCTGCGATAGAATAAATGCAGTTGGTAAGACAAAAAGAACGGCAGATGAGGTTAAAAGAAGGTGGCAAGATATAAGGCGAAGAACTAAAGAAAAAGTGGCCTTTAATAAAACTTCGGCAGACAAGACGGGTGGTTAAGTGGCCGTTGAGAAGTTCAAGCCTCCATAACCGCGGAGCGCTGTCATTACGGAGATGCGTCTCTGCGCGCAGCTGTGGCATCAATGAGTGGAGCTGTGGCTGGAGCCGACTCGTCCTCACACGCTACTCATTCGTAAAAAAAGTATATGTTTTTTCATAAAATCCATCCATCCATCCATCCATCCATCCATCCATCCATTAGCTTCCGCTTATCCGAAGTCGGGTCGCGGGGCAGCAGCTTCAGAGGTCCAGATCCCCCGGCCGCTTCCACCAGCTCCTCTGGGAGAATCCCGAGGCGTTTTTCATAAAATGATGTGGAAATAACCCATTTTATTACAACTGAAATTGTGCTTGGGAGGAGTATTTTCACCGGACATTTTGACCGGAGAGATTATAAAATCCCGGACTTCCGCATATTTTACCAGACAAAGTCCAGCAATTACCAGACAACGGAAACCCTGGTGCCTCCTGTGGCAACCTTTTGCTGAATAATACTCGATTTAACATTCAAATAAAATATTTCTCCTTTTGCATGTGCTTGTGACCGGCTCCAAATCAGCCCTTAAGTTTCAACTATCTGGTTTTCATTCATTCCAAACAAATTTACACGAGTCCGAAAGACTCTCTCTCTGCGTATTCTTTGATTTTGGCGATGTCGCCTCCTTGCCACAATAACAGCAGCCATCGGTGCGTAATGCAGGCAGATTAGCACCTTCCTTTCGAACGTATTAAATACAGACGCAATCACAATCCCCGCAATTACTTTCAGGGTTGGTAAATCTCATTGCGTGTGGTAAATGGACCTATTTGCATTTTCCCCTCCCAGTATTTAGCGCTTTCTGGCGGGTACGCCCCATATTGGTTATTCATCAGGGCAAAAGTACTAAATGAACAGCGTGTGCTATTTTTCTCATTTGAGAGGCGCAGTCCTGTTTGCACGCTGTTAGTAGATCAGATTGCACATTGGTTTGCGGGTGGTGTCAAGTTTGCACACGTTTTTACGCACGCAAACCTTTAGTAAATCAGGCCCATATTCTTTTTCAGCGGCTAAATGTGTGTCAGAGTTTGGCTTTATCTTGCTAACTTGCTAGCAAAACATTTTTCGCGCGGGGACAGTAACGATCATACTACTTATATGAAATCACACTGATGGGCTTATATGAAATATAGCGATCATATTTTTATTGAAATCCATTCATTCTCCAACTCGTGGCCTTTTCCAGAGCCCATCATGGGGGAGTCAGTCCTCTCTGGACAGATCGTCAGTCCGTCACAGATTATCCATCATTTTTATTCTTCAGATTATTTTCATATATCCAAAATAAATAATTTTATTAATGTCCCACTTAAGACATTTTCTTAATGTTATTTTCTCGGTGTGAATACGGTGTGAGGAGCATAAGAAACCTAAAAATGATAGGATTGTATAATATTTCATAATAATTACTGCTGATGTTTAATATTGCTTCAGCTGCAGTGAATAAATGTTGCTCATTTAGAAGTTCTTTGAATCCTGAGTGAAAACAATGACAGGAATGCAGTCAGATGAATTCAAACCCTGGTAAAACATTGTGTTTCCTCTTGTTTCCATTCAGAACATGTACAGATATCCATCCTTCTGCAGAACTCCTCAGGGCCGACTCCTCATGGGCCCGACTGAGGAGCCCAGTAGGAGTGAGATTGTGGTGGCGGGGAGGGCCGCGCATAAGGAGGTGGTTCTGGCCGAGGCTGCTACCTTTGTGAGGCAGAATGGAGGGGACCCTGGTGACCAGCTCCTGGTTCTGGCTCACTGCAAGATCCAGTTTGGGAAACACCAGGGCCAGACGTTCTGGTGGCTGCTGGAGAACTCTCTGGGCTATGCAGTTTATCTGGTCAGCAGCATTATGGGGGAAGAGGAGAGAGACAACCCGCTGTCAGCCAGCAAACACCTGCTCCTCAGCTACTCCTCCAAGATCAAGGAGGTGGGGGAGGCTGTGGAGGTGGACCGGAGAAAGCAGGCCATGCTCCAGGAGGCCCAGAGGACCAGTGACCCTGGATGTGTGATGGTGGAGTTTGGAGATTTCAAGGGCAGGTCCATGAAGGAGGTGTATGAGGACCCAAGCAGGGAGGCCCGGGCTCTCATCACCTACCTGAAGCAGGCAAAGGAGCGGGCCACTGGGTTCTGCCCGTGTGAAGAGCCTGCTGGCACATGGGAAGCATCTGTCTGCTTCACAGCTGGCAGAGAAAATACTGTCTCCAGCCAAACCCTGTAAGTTGTCTGGTGATTTTCATCCAGGGTGTGCAGTTAATGCAGTGCTGGAATAACAGCCATCTTTTTTTGACAGCTGCAGTGCCACGTTGCCCCCCCCCCACGGTGTCTAAGCCCACTTCCCGGAGGCGGGCGGCTCTTTGCTTGTGGTGAGCATGGCTTCATCTTCACAGGTGTGTTGCTGACATGTGCTTAGTTGTGGATTATTTTACAGACACTGAATCAGAATCAGAATCAGCTTTATTGGCCAAGTTTGTGCACACAAACAAGGAATTTGACTCCGGTTACTAAGCTCTCTTTGTACAATTAGAATAAAATTAGAATAAAATAAAATAAATAATAATATAACAATTTACTAGCACTAGACTGGTACAAGTCCTGGATGGAGGGAAGGTCAGCACCGATGGTCCTCTCTGCAGACCTGATGGTCCGTTGCAGTCTGGCCCGGTCCCTTTTAGTGGCCGATCCAAACCAGACCTGATGGTCCGTTGCAGTCTGGCCCGGTCCCTTTTAGTGGCTGATCCAAACCAGACCTGATGGTCCGTTGCAGTCTGGCCCGGTCCCTTTTAGTGGCTGATCCAAACCAGACAGTGATAGAGGAGCAGAGGACAGACTGGATGATGGCAGTGTAGAAGATGGTCAGCAGCTCCTGTGGCAGGTTAAACTTCCTGAGCTGTCGCAGGAAGTACAACCTCTGCTGGGCCTTCTTCTGGACAGTGTCTATGTGGGAAGTCCACTTCAGGTCCCGAGACAGAGTGGATCCCAGAAACCTGAAGGTATCCACAGTAGACACTGTGTTGTTGAGGATGGTGAGGGGGGGGAGTGTCGGGGGGCTTCTCCTAAAGTCCACTGTCATCTCCACAGTCTTGAGCGGGTTCAGCTCCAGGTGGTTCTGACTGCACCAGTGGACCAGCTGTTCCACCTCCCGTCTGTAAGCAGACTCGTCACCGTCCCGGATCAGACCAATGACAGTGGTGTTGTCCACAAACTTCAGGAGTTTCACAGAAGGGTCCCCTGAGGTGCAGTCATTTGTGTAGAGGGAGAAGAGCAGCGGGGAGAGGACGCACCCCTGGGGGGCGCCAGTGCTGATGGTCCGGATGCTCGACGTGATGCCCCCCAGCCTCACCTGCTGCTGCCTGTCAGTCAGGAAGCTGGTAATCCACTGACAGGTGGAGGCAGGTACGGTGAGCTGGGCGAGCTTCCGGTGGAGGATTTCAGGGATGATGGTGTTGAAGGCCGAGCTGAAATCCACAAACAAGACCCTCGCGTACATCCCTGGGGAGTCGAGGTGGTGCAGGATGTAGTGCAGTCCCATGTTGACTGCATCGTCCGCCGACCTGTTTGCCCTGTAGGCAAACTGCAGGGGGTCCAGCAGGGGTCCTGTGATGTCCTTCAGGTGGCTCAACACCAGTCTCTCAAAGGATTTCATGACCACAGATGTCAGAGCGACAGGTCGTTCAGGTCGTCTGCCAGTCTGGGCTTTTCCATCGGGTGGGGGGAAGGTCTCCTGTAGTTGGTGATGTGTTGCAGGCCTCTCCAAACTGACGCAGGGTCGTTGGCTGAGAGGCTTTTTTGAAGCTTCTCGCTGTAGCTCCTCTTAGCTACTTGATCTCATTTGTCAGCTTGTTTCTAGCCTGCTTAAACAGGGCCCGGTCCCCACCTCTGTAGGCCACCTCCTTGTCCTGGCGCAGCTTCCTAAGGTTGGGAGTGAACCAAGGTTTGCTGTTGTTGTATGTGCAGAAGGTCTTGGTCTGCACACACATGTCCTCACAAAAACTGATGTAGGATGTCACAGTGTCAGTGAGTTCGTTGAGGTCTGTGGCTGCAGCTTCAAAAACACTCCAGTCAGTGCAGTCAAAGCAGGCCTGTAACTCCAACTTTGACTCCTCCGTCCATTTCCTCACAGTCCTTACAGCAGGCTTGGAAATTTTTAATTTCTGCCTGTAGGTCGGGATGAGATGGAGCAGACAGTGGTCAGAGAGTCCTAAGGCTGCACGGGGGACAGCGCGATAAGCGTCCTTTAACACTGTGTAGCAGTGGTCCAGTGTGTTTGTGTCCCTGGTGGGACACTTAGGGCCAATTCCAATTCCTCCCTTAACCCTCAATCTCAACCCTCGCCCTTAACCCTCAATTTTTGGCCCTCAATCTTAACCCTCTAAAGTAAGTGTCAGGGTTATCTTGTAACTTAGAAATGGGACACCCCTTGAGTGCAGTTACGTCTTCAGACTGAAATGTATCAGAGCCGTGTTGTCTCTGTATTTCCTGAAATGACACAGGGATAACATTGAAAAGAGCGCTGTATATTCTCTAAATAATATTAGCAAATAACACAATAGAGGATTCATTATTCAGTCCTCCGTTGCTACACAACAAGGTATACAAGTAACATGAAGCCGACCCGGACCGCCGACGGGACCGGACCCGCGGTCGGGACCGGACCCGGGGTCGGCGGCTTCACGAACGGGACCGCCGACGGGACCGGACCCGCGGTCGGCGGCTTCACGAACGGGACCGCCGACGGGACCGGACCAGCGGTCGGCGGCTTCACGTTACTTGTACTCGTCGGTGGTCCCGGTCCACCGTTCCGGGACCGCCGACGGGACCGGGACCCCTTCCCGGGACTGCCGGTCCAGCAGCAAACATCGTAAAGTAAAAAAATAAATGTTACGCAACAACGATGTTAATCCATGAAAAAAATCTCAAACAAACACAATAAAATTGTTTCGTAACATTTATATCTTTAAGAACTACGAAGATACTTACGTTTGTAGCTAGCTTTTTAGTGCCTTCTGGGTAGCCCTTACTTCCAAGGGTGGTGTCGGAAAATCTCAATTTTGAGGGCGATACAGCCCTCAAACTCGTCCCTCAACTTGACTTGCTAAGAATCGGGACAGCACTTGCCCTTAGCGGGAGCGCGCATTTTTGAGACTGAGGGTTGAGATTGAGGGTTAAGGGAGGAATTGGAATTCACCCTTGATATGCTGCCGGTATTTTGGAAGTTCGTGGGTGAGGTTTGCACTGTTGAAATCCCCTAGAACGATGACGAGGGAGTCCGGGTGATTTTTCTCTACGTCTGTTATCTGGTCAGCTAGCTGTTGTAATGCCTCTGTTACACAGGCCTGGGGTGGGATGTAACCACCGACCAAAACAAACGAGGAGAACGCCCGCGGTGAATAAAATGGTCTGCAGTTCATGATAAATGTCTCTAAGTGAGGGCTACATGACTTCTTCAACACTGTGACATCCGTACACCAACCTTCATTCAAGTAGAAGCAAATTCCACCTCCCTTCGTTTTGCTGCTGGGGATTTCTTTGAGGAGGAAGATGACCAGGAGATGGTGACTGCAGCTGCACAAGCTGAGAGACAGCTTCCTCAAGGTATTTAAATCCTGTGCAATGTTTTCTGAATAATTCTGATGCAAGCTACTGTCTACTGACCACTAGAGGCTGTAGTTCCTCTACTGACCACTAGAGGCTGCAGTTCCTCTACCGACCACTAGAGGCTGCAGTTCCTCTACTGACCACTAGAGGCTGCAGTTCCTCTACTGACCACTAGAGGCTGCAGTTCCTCTACCGACCACTAGAGGCTGCAGTTCCTCTAGAGGCTGCAGTTCTCTCTACTGACCACTAGAGGCTGCGGTTCCTCTACCGACCACTAGAGGCTGCAGTTCCTCTAGAGGCTGCAGTTCTCTCTACTGACCACTAGAGACTGCAGTTCCTCTACCGACCACTAGAGGCTGCAGTTCCTCTACCGACCACTAGAGGCTGCAGTTCCTCTACTGACCACTAGAGGCTGCAGTTCCTCTAGAGGCTGCAGTTCTCTCTACTGACCACTAGAAGCTGCAGTTCTCTCTACTGACCACTAGAGGCTGCGGTTCCTCTACCGACCACTAGAGGCTGCGGTTCCTCTACCGACCACTAGAGGCTGCAGTTCCTCTACTGACCACTAGAGGCTGCGGTTCCTCTACCGACCACTAGAGGCTGCGGTTCCTCTACCGACCACTAGAGGCTGCAGTTCCTCTACTGACCACTAGAGGCTGCAGTTCCTCTACCGACCACTAGAGGCTGCGGTTCCTCTAACCGACCACTAGAGGCTGCAGTTTCCTCTACTGACCACTAGAGCTGCGGTTTCCTCTACCGACCACTAGAGGCTGCGGTTCCTCTACCGACCACTAGAGGCTGCGGTTCCTCTACCGACCACTAGAGGCCTGCTGTTCCTCTACTGACCACTAGAGGCTGCGGTTCCTCTACCGACCACTAGAGGCTGCGGTGTTTCCTCTAACCGACCACTAGAGGCTGCGGTTCCTCTACCGACCACTAGAGGCTGCGTTCCTCTACCGACCACTAGAGGCTGCGGTTTCCTCTACCGACCACTAGAGGCTGCGTTCCTCTACCGACCACTAGAGGCTGCGGTTCCTCTACCGACCACTAGAGGCTGCAGTTCCTCTACCGACCACTAGAGGCTGCGGTTCCTCTACCGACCACTAGAGGCTGCGGTTCCTCTACCGACCACTAGAGGCTGCGTTTCCTCTACCGACCACTAGAGGCTGCGGTTTCCTCTACCGACCACTAGAGGCTGCAGTTCCCTCTACCGACCACTAGAGGCTGCGGTTTCCTCTACCGACCACTAGAGGCTGCGGTTTTCCTCTACCGACCACTAGAGGCTGCGGTTCCTCTACCGACCACTAGAGGCTGCTGCGTTTCCTCTACCGACCACTAGAGGCTGCGGTTCCTCTCTACCGACCTAGAGGCTGGTTCCTCTACCACTAGAGGCTGCAGTTTCCTCTACCGACCACTATAGGCTGGTTCCTCTACTACCACTAGGCTGCGGTTCCTCTACCACTAGAGGCTGCGGTTCCTCTACCGACCACTAGAGGCTGCGGTTCCTCTACTGACCACTAGAGGCTGCGGTTCCTCTACAGACCACTAGAGGCTGCGGTTTCCTCTACCGACCACTAGAGGCTGCGGTTCCTCTACTGACCACTAGAGGCTGCGGTTCCTCTACTGACCACTAGAGAGGCTGCGGTTCCTCTACCGACCACTAGAGGCTGCGTTCCTCTACCTGACCACTAGAGACTGCAGTTCCTCTACTGACCACCACTAGAGGCTGCAGTTCCTCTACCGACCACTAGAGGCTGCGGTTCCTCTACTACCGACCACTAGAGGCTGCAGTTTCCTCTACCGACCACTAGAGGCTGCGGTTTCCTCTACCGACCACTAGAGGCTGCAGTTCCTCTACTGACCACTAGAGGCTGCGTTTCCTCTACTTTCCTACTGACCACTAGAGGCTGCGGTTCCTCTACTGACCACTAGAGGCTGCAGTTCTCTCTACTGACCACTAGAGGCTGCGGTTCCTCTACCGACCACTAGAGTCTGCAGTTCCTCTACTGACCACTAGAGGCTGAAGTTCCTCTGTTGACCACTAGAGGTTTCAGTTCCTCTACTGACCACTAGAGGCTGCAGTTCCTCTACTGACCACTAGAGGCTTAAGTTCCTCTACTGACCACTAGAGCCTGCAGTTCTTCTACCGACCACTAGAGGATGAAGTTCCTCTACCGACCACTAGAGGCTGCACTTCCTCTACTACCGACCACTAGAGGCTGCATTCCTCTACCGACCACTAGAGGCTGCAGTTCCTCTACTGACCACTAGAGGCTGCAGTTCCTCTACCGACCACTAGAGGCTGCAGTTCCTCTACCGACCACTAGAGGCTGCAGGTTCCTCTACCTCTACCGACCACTAGAGGCTGCGGTTCCTCTACCGACCACTAGAGGCTGCGGTTCCTCTACCGACCACTAGAGGCTGCGGTTCCTCTACCGACCACTAGAGGCTGCGTTCCTCTACCGACCACTAGAGGCTGCGGTTCCTCTACCGAGAGGCTGCAGTTCCTCTACTGACCACTAAGGGCTGCAGTTCCTCTACTGACCACTAGAGGCTGCAGTTCCTCTACTGACCACTAGAGGCTGCGGTTCCTCTACCGACCACTAGAGGCTGCAGTTCCTCTACCGACCACTAGAGGCTGCGGTTCCTCTACCGACCACTAGAGGCTGCAGTTCCTCTACCGACCACTAGAGGCTGCAGGTTTCCTCTACCGACCACTAGAGGCTGCGGTTCCTCTACCGACCACTAGAGGCTGCGGTTCCTCTACTGACCACTAGAGGCTGCGGTTCCTCTACCGACCACTAGAGGCTGCGGTTCCTCTACCTGACCACTAGAGGCTGCAGTTCCTCTACTGACCACTAGAGGCTGCAGTTCCTCTACCGACCACTAGAGGCTGCGGTTCCTCTAACTGACCACTAGAGGCTGCAGTTCCTCTACTGACCACTAGAGGCTGCGTTTCCTCTACTGACCACTAGAGGCTGCGTTTCCTCTACCGACCACTAGAGGCTGCGTTTCCTCTACTGACCACTAGAGGCTGCAGTTCCTCTACCGACCACTAGAGGCTGCAGTTCCTCTACTGACCACTAGAGGCTGCAGTTCCTCTACCGACCACTAGAGGCTGCAGTTCCTCTACCGACCACTAGAGGCTGCAGTTCCTCTACTGACCACTAGAGGCTGCTTCCTCTACTGACCAGAGGCTGCAGTTCCTCTACTGACCACTAGAGGCTGCAGTTCCTCTACCGACCACTAGAGGCTGCGTTCCTCTACGACCACTAGAGGCTGCGGTTCCTCTACCGACCACTAGAGCTGCTGCGGTTCCTCTACCGACCACTAGAGGCTGCAGTTCCTCTACCGACCACTAGAGGCTGCGGTTCCTCTACCGACCACTAGAGGCTGCGTTCCTCTACTGACCACTAGAGGCTGCGGTTCCTCTACCGACCACTAGAGGCTGCGGTTCCTCTACCGACCGCTAGAGGCTGCGGTTCCTCTAGAGGCTGCAGTTCTCTCTACTGACCACAAGAGTAGGCTGCGTTCCTCTACTGACCACTAGAGGGCTGCAGTTCCTCTGTTGACCACTAGAGGCTTTTCCTCTACTGACCACTAGAGCTGCAGTTCCTCTACTGACCACTAGAGGCTGCAGTTCCTCTACTACGACCACTAGAGGCTGCAGTTCCTCTACTGACCACTAGAGGCTGCAGTTCCTCTAAAACCGACCACTAGAGGCTGCCTTCCTCTACCGACCACTAGAGGCTGCTTCCTCTACCGACCACTAGAGGCTTAGTTCCTCTACTGACCACTAGAGGCTGCAGTTCCTCTACTGACCACTAGAGGCTGTATTTCCTCTACCGACCACTGGAGGCTGTAGTTCCTCTACTGACCACTACAGACTGCAGTTCCTCTACTGACCACTAGAGGCTGTAGTTCCTCTACTGACCACTAGAGGCTGTAGTTCCTCTACCGACCACTAGAGGCTGTAGTTCCTCTACTGACCACTAGAGACTGCAGTTCCTCTACTGACCACTAGAGGCTGTAGTTCCTCTACTAACCACTAGAGGCTGTAGTTCCTCTACTGACCACTAGAGGCTGCAGTTCCTCTACCGACCACTAGAGACTGCAGTTCCTCTACTGACCACTAGAGACTGCAGTTCCTCTACCGACCACTAGAGGCTGCAGTTCCTTCACCGACCACTAGAGGCTGCAGTTCCTCTACTGACCACTAGAGGCTGCAGTTCCTCTACCGACCACTAGAGGCTGCAGTTCCTCTACTGACCACTAGAGGCTGTAGTTCCTCTACCGACCACTAGAGGCTGTAGTTCCTCTACAGACCACTAGAGGCTGCGGTTCCTCTACCGACCACTAGAGGCTGCGGTTCCTCTACTGACCACTAGAGGCTGCGGTTCCTCTACCGACCACTAGAGGCTGCGGTTCCTCTACCGACCACTAGAGGCTGCGGTTCCTCTACTGACCACTAGAGGCTGCAGTTCCTCTACTGACCGCTAGAGGCTGCGGTTCCTCTAACCGACCACTCTAGAGGCTGCGGTTCCTCTACTGACAGTTCCTCTACTGACCACTAGAGGCTGCGGCTCCTCTACTGACCACTAGAGGCTGAAGTTCCTCTGTTGACCACTAGAGGTTTCAGTTCCTCTACTAACCACTAGAGGCTGCAGTTCCTCTACTGACCACTAGAGGCTTAAGTTCCTCTACTGACCACTAGAGGCTGCAGTTCTTCTACTGACCACTAGAGGATGAAGTTCCTCTACCGACCACTAGGGGCTGCACTTCCTCTACCGACCTCTAGAGGCTGCAATTCCTCTACCGACCACTAGAGGCTTCAGTTCCTCTACTGACCCCTAGAGGCTGCAGTTCCTCTACCGACCACTAGAGGCTGTAGTTCCTCTACCGACCACTACTGACCACTAGAGGCTGCAGTTCCTCTACTGACCTACTGACCACCACTAGAGGCTGCAGTTCCTCTACTGACCACTAGAGGCTGCAGTTCCTCTACCGACCACTAGAGGCTGCAGTTCCTCTACCGACCACTAGAGGCTGCGGTTCCTCTAGACTACTTCCTCTACTGACCACTAGAGGCTGCAGTTCCTCTACCGACCACTAGAGGCTGCAGTTCCTCTACCGACCACTAGAGGCTGCAGTTCCTCTACTGACCACTAGAGGCTGTAGTTCCTCTACCGACCACTAGAGGCTGCAGTTCCTCTACTGACCACTAGAGGCTGCAGTTCCTCTACTGACCACTAGAGGCTGCTTCCTCTACCGACCACTAGAGGCTGCAGTTCCTCTACTGACCACTAGAGGCTGTAGTTCCTCTACCGACCACTAGAGGCTGCAGTTCCTCTACTGACCACTAGAGGCTGCAGTTCCTCTACCGACCACTAGAGGCTGCAGTTCCTCTACCGACCACTAAGGCTGCAGTTCCTCTACCGAGGCCACTAGAGGCTGCAGTTCCTCTACTGACCACTAGGGCTGTAGTTCCTCTACCGACCACTAGAGGCTGCAGTTTCCTCTACTGACCACTAGAGGCTGTAGTTCCTCTACTGACCACTAGAGGCTGCAGTTCCTCTACTGACCACTAGAGGCTGCAGTTCTCTACTAGACTGACCGACCACTAGAGGCTGCAGTTTCCTCTACCGACCACTAGAGGCTGCAGTTCCCTCTACACTGACCACTAGAGGCTGCAGTTCCTCTACTGACCACTAGAGGCTGCAGTTTCCTCTACTGACCACTAGAGGCTGCAGTTCCTCTACCGACCACTAGAGGCTGCAGTTTCCTCTAACCGACCACTAGAGGCTGCAGTTCCTCTAACCGACCACTAGAGGCTGTAGTTCCTCTACTGACCACTAGAGGCTGCAGTTCCTCCTCTACCTGACCACTAGAGGCTGCAGTTCCTCTACTGACCACTAGAGGCTGTAGTTTCCTCTACCGACCACTAGAGGCTGCAGTTCCTCTACTGACCACTAGAGAGCTACCGACATAGAGTTCCTCTACCGACCACTAGAGGCTGCAGTTCCTCTACTGACCACTAGAGCTGCAGTTCCTCTACTACCGACCACTAGAGGCTGCAGTTCCTCTGACCGACCACTAGAGGCTGCAGTTCCTCTACTGACCACTAGAGTTTCCTGACCACTAGTTTCCTCTACTGACCACTAGAGGCTGCGTTCCTCTACTGACCACTAAGACTGAAGTTCCTCTACCGACCACTAGAGGCTGCAGTTCCTCTACCGACCACTAGAGGCTGCAGTTCCTCTACCGACCACTAGAGGCTGCAGTTCCTCTACTGACCACTAGAGGCTGTAGTTCCTCTACGACCACTAGAGGCTGCAGTTCCTCTACTGACCACTAGAGGCTGCAGTTCCTCTACCCCACCGACCACTAGAGGCTGCAGTTCCTCTACTGACCACTAGAGGCTGCCCTCTAGTTCCTCTACCGACCACTAAGGCTGCCCTCTAGTTCCTCTACTGACCACTAGAGGCTGCAGTTCCTCTACCGACCACTAGAGGCTGCACTGCAGTTTCCTCTACCGACCACTAGAGGCTGCTGTTCCTCTACTGACCACTAGAGGCTGCGGTTCCTCTACTGACCACTAGAGGCTGTTTCCTCTACCGACCACTAGAGGCTGGTTCCTCTACTGACCACTAGAGACTGCAGTTCCTCTACTGACCACTAGAGGCTGTTTCCTCTACCGACCACTAGGCTGTAGTTCCTCTACTGACCACTAGAGGCTGAGTTCCTCTCTACTACCACTAGAGGCTGCATTCCTCTACTGACCACTAGAGGCTGCGGTTCCTCTAACGACCACAGAGGCTGAGTTCCTCTACCACTATAGGCTGCAGTTCCTCTACTGACCACTAGAGGCTGCAGTTCCTCTACTGACCACTAGAGGCTGCAGTTCCTCTACCACTAGACCTCTACTAGAGGCTGCGGTTCCTCTACCGACCACTAGAGGCTGCGGTTCCTCTACTACCGACCACTAGAGGCTGCGTTTCCTCTACCCACTAGAGGCTGTAGTTCCTCTAGACCACCACTAGAGGCTGCGGTTCCTCTACCGACCACTAGAGGCTGCGGTTCCTCTACTGACCACTAGAGGCTGCGGTTTCCTCTACTGCCGACCACTAGAGGCTGCGGTGACCGAGGTTTCTCTTGACCCTCTACTGACCACTAGAGGCTGCGGTTCCTCTACCGACCACTAGAGGCTGCGGTTCCTCTACCGACCACTAGAGGCTGCGGTTCCTCTACCTGCAGTTCCTCTCTACTGACCACTAGAGCCTGCGGTTCCTCTACCGACCACTAGAGGCTGCAGTTCCTCTACTGACCACTAGAGGCTGAAGTTCTCTGTTGACGACCACTAGAGGTTGTTCCTCTACTGACCACTAGAGGCTGCAGTTCCTCTACCGACCACTAGAGGCTTCCTCTACTGACACTAGAGATGCAGTTCTCTACTGACCACTAGAGGATGAAGTTCCTCTACCGACCACTAGGGGCTGCCTTCTCTACCGACCTCTAGAGGCTGCAATTCCTCTACCGACCACTAGAGGCTTCAGTTCCTCTACTGACCCCTAGAGGCTGCAGTTCCTCTACTGACCCCTAGTGGCTGCAGTTCCTCTTCTGACCACTAGAGGCTGCGGTTCCTCTACAGACCACTAGAGGCTGCGGTTCCTCTACGACCACTAGAGGCTGCGTTCCTCTACCACCACTAGAGGCTGCGGTTCCTCTACCGACCACTAGAGGCTGCGGTTCCTCTACCGACCACAAGAGGCTGCGGTTCCTCTACCGACCACTAGAGGCTGCGGTTCCTCTACAGACCAATAGAGGCTGCGGTTCCTCTAGCGACCACTAGAGGCTGCGGTTCCTCTACTGACCACTAGAGGATGCGGTTCCTCTACTGACCACTAGAGGCTGCAGTTCCTCTACTGACCACAAGAGGCTGTAGTTCCTCTACTGACCACTAGAGGCTGCGGTTCCTCTACCGACCACTAGAGGCTGCGGTTCCTCTACCGACCACTAGAGGCTGCGGTTCTTCTGCCGACCACTAGAGGCTCCGGTTCCTCTACCGACCACTAGAGGCTGCGGTTCCTCTACCGACCACTAGAGGCTGCGGTTCCTCTACCGACCACTAGAGGCTGCGGTTCCTCTACCGACCACTAGAGGCTGCGGTTCCTCTACCGACCACTAGAGGCTGCGTTTCCTCTACCGACCACTAGAGGCTGCGGTTCCTCTACGACCTAGAGGCTGCGGTTCCTCTACGACCACTAGAGGCTGCGGTTTCCTCTACTGACCACTAGAGGCTTGCGGTTCCTCTACTGACCCTAGAGGCTGCAGTTCCTCTACCGACCACTGGAGGCTGCGGTTCCTCTACCGACCACTAGAGGCTGCAGTTCCTCTACTGACCACTAGAGGATGCGGTTCCTCTACTGACCACTAGAGGATGCGGTTCCTCTACTGACCATAGAGGCTGCGGTTCCTCTACAGACCACTAGAGGCTGCGTTCCTCTACCGACCACTAGAGGCTGCGGTTCCTCTACTGACACCACTAGAGGCTGCGTTCCTCTACCGACCACTAGAGGCTGCGGTTCCTCTACCGACCACAAGAGGCTGCGGTTCCTCTACCGACCACAAGAGGCTGCGGTTCCTCTACAGACCAATAGAGGCTGCGGTTCCTCTAGCGACCACTAGAGGCTGCGGTTCCTCTACTGACCACTAGAGGAGAGGCTGTAGTTCCTCTACTGACCACAAGAGGCTGCGGTTCCTCTACCGACCACTAGAGGCTGCGGTTCCTCTACCGACCACTAGAGGCTGCAGTTCCTCTACTGACCACTAGAGGCTGCCGTTCCTCTACCGACCACTAGAGGCTGCGGTTCCTCTACCGACCACTAGAGGCTGCGGTTCCTCTACCGACCACTAGAGGCTGCGGTTCCTCCACCGACCACTAGAGGCTGCGGTTCCTCTACCGACCACTAGAGGCTGCGGTTCCTCTACCGACCACTAGAGGCGGTTCCTTACCGACCACTAGAGGCTGCGGTTCCTCTACTGACCACAGAGGTTCTACTGACCACTAGAGGCTGTGTTCCTCTACGACCACTAGAGGCTGCGGTTCCTCACCGACCACTAGAGGCTGCAGTTCCTCTTACTGACGCTAGAGGCTGTAGTTCTCTACCGACACTAGAGGCTGCGGTTCCTCTAAGGCTGCAGTTCCTCTACTGACCACTAGAGGCTGCGGTTCCTCCACCGACCACTAGAGGCTGAAGTTCCTCTGTTGACCACTAGAGGCTGCAGTTCCTCTACTGACCGCTAGAGGCTGCAGTTCCTCTACCGACCGCTAGAGGCTGTAGTTCCTCTACCGACAACTAGAGGCTGCGGTTCCTCT
Organism: Hirundichthys speculiger; assembly: GCA_018398805.1. Taxonomy (NCBI): domain Eukaryota; kingdom Metazoa; phylum Chordata; class Actinopteri; order Beloniformes; family Exocoetidae; genus Hirundichthys; species Hirundichthys speculiger. The sequence continues at coordinate 26,895 of JAGFBZ010002884.1, forward strand.
AGAGGCTGCAGTTCTCTCTACTGACCACTAGAGGCTGCGGTTCCTCTACCGACCACTAGAGGCTGAAGTTCCTCTGTTGACCACTAGAGGCTGCAGTTCCTCTACTGACCGCTATAGGCTGCGGTTCCTCTACTGACCACTAGAGGCTGAAGTTCCTCTGTTGACCACTAGAGGCTTCAGTTCCTCTACTGACCACTAGAGGCTTAAGTTCCTCTACTGACCACTAGAGGCTGCAGTTCCTCTACTGACCACTAGAGGCTGCAGTTCTTCTACTGACCACTAGAGGCTGCAGTTCTTCTACTGACCACTAGAGGCTGCAGTTCCTCTACTGACCACTAGAGGCTACAAGTCTTTCAAAGTAGTGGTAGTTATACTGCATTTTTACATGATTTTAATGTCAATTTATTTTAAAATACCACATCAGATTGGACTGAAACTTGTTGAGTGACATTCCCAGATGGGATAGAATAGAATAATACTTTACTTTACCTTTACATCACCTGGGAAATTCAGTCGTTACAGCAGCAGAAGGTTGGACAAATAATAATTTCAACAGGGCTTGGAGAAGTACTTGTAAAAAAAATTGCAAAAAATAATATAAAATGTATATATAGCTCTCAAAAAATATTCAAAAAAAATTAAATTTTAACAATTAATTTTTTTTAATATTTTCATTTTTTACATAAGCTATATACACACTACTATTGGTCTGAAGTTGGAATGAATCTGTGTATAGTGGAGTTTTACGCTATTCATAGCGATTACCGTAATTTCAACAGAAAAACAGCACAAAAATTTCAAAGAGGGCTGGCGTGACAGTCGTTTGAGAAGAGAGTGCTGGCGTGACGGCAGTGGAGAAGCCGTGTTGCGCTCATTTTTACCTTAATAAACTGTGATTAGACGCTCATGTGTTTCCTAACAGACGCGCAGTGGAGACGCTGAGTAAACGGGACTTTTTTTTAAGTAAAAACAATTTAAAAAAAATCTTACAGTGGTTTATGAAATCATTAGGAGAGCAGAGATGGGAGAAAAACACTTACCTTATTGTGATTTTGATTAGGAAAAAAGTTTAGCAAAAGAAGAACGTAGGATCAAATATATAAGAGATTAAAGAAAAACTGTATTATTTTTGCAAAGAGGAGACTCTGCAGAGTTTAACGATACCAAATACAGCTATGATCGTTGACGTGATCGGATGAAATATCCGTCTGTTTGTTTGTGTACAAGATAGCTTCAAAAGTTATGGATGGATTTTGATGACATTTTAGGGAGTTGTCAGAAAAAAAAAAGTAACTTGTAATTAGCTGAAAGCACCCAGTCACTTCTTATGAGACAAAAATATCTGTTTAATGTTTAAATAACTTTAAACTTTCACAAATAAAATTTAAAAATGACAATGAAATCAAATTTCATATATATATGAAATCTATGCATTGAAGACAAGTATATTTAATGTGACAGATAAATAATAAGCTAAGAACATGCAGGTGTTCAGGATCCATTCTCTGAAGAAGGATGTGTAAGTATATCTGTTGAGTAAAAAGTTTTAAAGAGGTATTGTGATGATATAATGATTCAATTTTTATTTCTGGCAAACAATGTTATTCACTGTAGAAAGCACTTCTATGATTCCAAAAGTAATGAAGGCTATGTTGCTTGGAAATTAAAAAAACATGCAGCGTGAAGTCAGCCCAGTAGGGATTCATCCAGCAGATAGGAAGCAAGGTCTGTGACTGGAGGGTGACCAGTGCTGAGAGGCCATTTCCCTTCTGGCTAAGTCTTCAATTTCAGCCTTTGATGAACTTTTCAAAGCACACTATGTGCTAACATTTTGCTAACTGGGGAGGTCTTTGTTAATAATAGATAATGACTGAGGTGCAGTCCAGTGCTAAATGTTTATGCAATTCTGGCAATGGTTTAAAAGTTTTATATGGAGGATGCAGGGGTCAAAGTATTCCGGCGCCGTGCCGGATCTCTGGCTTTTGACTATAGGGAAAAAAAAAAAACACGCACAGAAACACGTTATCTCTGAGTGGTCTTAAATCCTGGTCTGGGCCTGCTTTTCTTCAGCAGGGACAGGGAAGATGGTTAAAACTGATGGAAGATGGATGGAGCCAAATACAGGAGCATTCTGGGAGAAAACCTGTTGGAGTCTGAGCCTTTATTTTTGACCTGAGACTGGGACGGAGATTTATCTTCCAACAGGACAATGATCCAAAACATGAAGACAAATCTACAATGGAACGGTTCACAAATAAACGTATCCAGGTGTTAGAACGACCAAGTCAAAGTCCAGACCTGAATCCAGTCCAGAATCTGAGGAAAGAGCTGAAGACTGCTGTTCACAAACGCTCTCCATCCAACCTCATGACATCAAATTGATATCAATCCTTTGACATCAATATGACATATATCAAATTGATGTCAAAGGATTGATGTCATGTTGATTTACGTTTTTGACCAAATTATGATGACAATTTGATATCAGTGTTTGATGTCATATTGATGTTGAACTGACATCAGATGCCCGCTGGGTGACCAATCCCAGCGGGGCTTTGAGATTCAAACAGAGAATGTAATGAACGGGAGCTCTGGATATTTCAACGAGACGATTTTGTTAAGATTTTTGTTCTGGATGGATTTTGATGCCATTTTCAGGAGTTGTCAGAAATGATTTCTTTTTGGCTGTGATCAGGAATAAATTCTGGATTGTGACAAAGGTCTGATTTAGTGGCTGTTGGATTTTTGAAGTGCCAGATAACACGGGTCAGGGTCACATACAACAACAGCAAACCTTGGTTCGCTCCCAATCTCAGGAAGCTGCGCCAGGACAAGGAGGGGGCCTACAGAAGTGGGGACCGGGCCCTGTTTAAGCAGGCTAGAAACAAGCTGACAAAGGAGGTCAAGGTAGCTAAGAGGGGCTACAGCGAGAAGCTTCAAAAAAGCCTCTCAGCCAACGACCCTGCGTCAGTTTGGAGAGGCCTGCAACACATCACCAACTACAGGAGACCTTCCCCCCACCCGATGGAAAAGCCCAGACTGGCAGACGACCTGAACGACCTGTCGCTCTGACATGTGTGGTCATGAAATCCTTTGAGAGACTGGTGTTGAGCCACCTGAAGGACATCACAGGACCCCTGCTGGATCCCCCTGCAGTTTGCCTACAGGGCAAACAGGTCGGCGGACGATGCAGTCAACATGGGGCTGCACTACATCCTGCACCACCTCGACTCCCCAGGGATGTACGCGAGGGTCTTGTTTGTGGATTTCAGCTCGGCCTTCAACACCATCATCCCTGAAATCCTCCACCGGAAGCTCGCCCAGCTCACCGTACCTGCCTCCACCTGTC
>JAGFBZ010002885.1:0-16554 GCA_018398805.1 Hirundichthys speculiger
CCAAAAGAGGACGTTGAAAACCCGATCCCTCTTTAGTAATCCTGTCATAGCCCACATTTATCCCATAATAAAACATTAAAAAGCTGTCCCTGTTTAGCCATCCTGTCTTTTCCTTCATTTAGCCCAAAAGAAGATATCTAAAACCTGTCCCTGTTTAACCATTGTAGTTGCCCACATTTAGCCCATAAGAAGACATTAAAAACCTCTCTCACTTTCACAGTCATGTAGTGTTCCATATTTAGCCCAAAATAGGGCGTTGAAAATACTGTCCCCCGTTAGCAAATCACGTCATAGCCTATATTTTGCCCATAAGAAGACATTAAAAACCTGTCCCTGTTCAGCCATCCTGTCGTGGCCCACATTTTGCCCATAAAAAGACGTTAAACAACCTGTCCCTGTTTAGCCGTTATGTAATGGTCCAAATTTAGGCCAAAAGAGGACTTTGAAAACCCTGTCCCTCTTTAGCAATCCTGTCATAGTCCACATTAAGCCCAGAAGAAGTCATTAAAAAGCTGTCCCTGTTTATCCATCCTGTCATAGCAGACATTTTGCCCATAAGAAAATGTTGAAAAAAACCTGTCCCTGTTTAGCCATCCTGTCTTGGACCTCATTTTGCCCATAAGAAGACATTGAAAACCTGTCCCTGTTTAGCAGTCATGTAGCAGCCCACATTTAGCCCATAAGGAGACATTAAAAACCTTTCCCTGTTTAGCCATCCTGACATGGCCCACATTTTGCCCCATAAGAAGACTTAAAAAACCTGTCCCTCTTTAGCCGTCCTGTCATGGCCCACATTTAGCTCAAAATAGGATATTAAAAACCCTGTCCCTCTTTAGCAATCCTGTCATAGCCCACATTTAGCCAGAAAGAGGACGTTGAAAACCCTGTCCCTCTTTAGCAATCCTGTCATAGCACACATTTAGCCCATAAGAAGACATAAAAAAGCTGTCCCTGTTTAGCCATCCTGTCATAGCCTACATTTTGCCCATAAGAAAATTTAAAAAAAAAACTGTCCCTGTTTAGCCATCCTGTCTTGGACCTCATTTTGCCCATAAGAAGACATTGAAAACCTGTCCCTGTTTAGCAGTCATGTAGCAGCCCACATTTAGCCCATGAGGAGACATTAAAATCTTTCCCTGTTTAGCCATCCTGACATGGCCCACATTTTGCCCATAAGAAGACTTAAAAAACCTGTCCCTCTTTAGCCGTCCTGTCATGGCCCACATTTAGCTCAAAATAGGATATTAAAAACCCTGTCCCTCTTTAGCAATCCTGTCATAGCCCACATTTAGCCAGAAAGAGGATGTTGAAAACCCTGTCCCTCTTTAGCAATCCTGTCATAGCACACATTTAGCCCATAAGAAGACATAAAAAAGCTGTCCCTGTTTAGCCGTCCTGTCATAGCCCACATTTAGCTCATAGGAAGATGTTAAAAAATCTGTCCCTGTTTAGCCATCCTGTCTTGGCCCTCATTTAGCCCATAGGAAGACATTGAAAACCTGTCCCTGTTTAGCAGTCATGTAGCAGCCCACATTTAGCCCATAAGAAGACTTAAAAAACCTGTCCCTGTTTAGCCGTCCTGTCATGGCCCACATTTAGCTCAAAATAGGATATTAAAAATCCTGTCCCTCTTTAGCAATCCTTTCATAGCCCACATTTAGCCAGAAAGAGGACGTTGAAAACCCTGTCCCTCTTTAGCAATCCTGTCATAGCACACATTTGGCCCATAAGAAGACATAAAAAAGCTGTCCCTGTTTAGCCGTCCTGTCATAGCCCACATTTTGCCCATAAGAAAATGTTAAAAAAAAAACTGTCCCTGTTTAGCCATCCTGTCTTGGACCTCATTTTGCCCATAAGAAGACATTGAAAACCTGTCCCTGTTTAGCAGTCATGTAGCAGCCCACATTTAGCCCATGAGGAGACATTAAAAATCTTTCCCTGTTTAGCCATCCTGACATGGCCCACATTTTGCCCATAAGAAGACTTAAAAAACCTGTCCCTCTTTAGCCGTCCTGTCATGGCCCACATTTAGCTCAAAATAGGATATTAAAAACCCTGTCCCTCTTTAGCAATCCTGTCATAGCCCACATTTAGCCAGAAAGAGGATGTTGAAAACCCTGTCCCTCTTTAGCAATCCTGTCATAGCACACATTTAGCCCATAAGAAGACATAAAAAAGCTGTCCCTGTTTAGCCGTCCTGTCATAGCCCACATTTAGCTCATAGGAAGATGTTAAAAAATCTGTCCCTGTTTAGCCATCCTGTCTTGGCCCTCATTTAGCCCATAGGAAGACATTGAAAACCTGTCCCTGTTTAGCAGTCATGTAGCGGCCCACATTTAGCCCATAAGGAGACATTAAAAACCTTTCCCTGTTTAGCCATCCTGACATGGCCCACATTTTGTCCCATAAGAAGACTTACAAAACCTGTCCCTCTTTAGCCGTCCTGTCATGGCCCACATTTAGCTCAAAATAGGATATTAAAAATCCTGTCCCTCTTTAGCAATCCTTTCATAGCCCACATTTAGCCAGAAAGAGGACGTTGAAAACCCTGTCCCTCTTTAGCAATCCTGTCATAGCACACATTTGGCCCATAAGAAGACATAAAAAAGCTGTCCCTGTTTAGCCGTCCTGTCATAGCCCACATTTTGCCCATAAGAAAATGTTAAAAAAAAACTGTCCCTGTTTAGCCATCCTGTCTTGGACCTCATTTTGCCCATAAGAAGACATTGAAAACCTGTCCCTGTTTAGCAGTCATGTAGCAGCCCACATTTAGCCCATGAGGAGACATTAAAAATCTTTCCCTGTTTAGCCATCCTGACATGGCCCACATTTTGCCCATAAGAAGACTTAAAAAACCTGTCCCTCTTTAGCCGTCCTGTCATGGCCCACATTTAGCTCAAAATAGGATATTAAAAACCCTGTCCCTCTTTAGCAATCCTTTCATAGCCCACATTTAGCCAGAAAGAGGACGTTGAAAACCCTGTCCCTCTTTAGCAATCCTGTCATACTCAACCTTTGGCCCATAAGAAGACATTAAAACCCTGTCCCTCTTTAGCAATCCTGTCAGAGCCCACATTTAGCCCTTAAGAAAACATTAAAAGCCTGTCCCTGTTCAGCCATCCTGTCGTGGCTCAGATTCTGCCCATAAGAAGACGTTAAACAACCTGTCCCTGTTTAGCAGTCATGTAGTGGCCCACATTTAGCCCAAAAGAGGATATTGAAAACCCCGTCCCTCTTTAGCAATCCTGTCATAGCCCACATTTAGCCAGAAAGAGGATGTTGAAAATCCTGTCCCTCTTCAGCAATCCTGTCATAGCACACATTTAGCCCATAAGAAGACATTAAAAACCTGTCCCTGTTTAGCCGTCCTGTCATAGCCCACATTTAGATCCCAAGAAGACATTAAAAACCTGTCCCTCTTTAGCCGTCCTGTCATAGACCACATTTTGCCCATAAGAAGATGTTAAAAAACCTGTCCCTGTTTAGCCGTCATGTAGTGGCCCACATTTAAACAGAAAAAGGACGTTGATAACCCTGTCCCTCTTTAGCAATCCTGTCATAGCCCACATTTAAATCCCAAGAAGACATTAAAAACCTGTCCCTCTTTAGCCGTCCTGTCATAGACCACATTTTGCCCATAAGAAGATGTTAAAAAACCTGTCACTGTTTAGCAGTCATGTAGTGGCCCACATTTAGCCAGAAAGAGGACGTTGAAAACCCTGTCCCTCTTTTGCAATCCTGTCATAGCCCACATTTAGCCCAAAAGAAGACATTAAAAAGCTGTCCCTGTTTAGCCGTCCTGTCAATGCCCACAATAAGCCCATAAGAAGACAAAAAAAACCTGTCCCTCTTTAGCCGTCCTGTCATGGCCCACATTTTGCCCATAAGATGCTGTTAAAAAACCTTTCTCTGTTTAGCAGTCATGTAGTGGCCCACATTTAGCCCAGAAGAGGAGGTTGAAAACCCTGTCCCTCTTTAGCAATCCTATCAAAGCCCACATTTTGCCCATAAGACATTAAAAAACCTGTCCCTGTTTAACAGTCATGTAGTGGCCCACATTTAGCCCAAAAGAGGACGTTGAAAACCTTGTCCCTCTTTAGCAATCCTGTCATAAGCCACATTTAGCCCATAAGATAACATTAAAAACCTGTCCCTGTTTAGCCGTAATGTAATGGCCCACATTTAGCCTAAAAGAGGACTTTGAAAACCTTGTCCCTCTTTAGCAATCCTGTCAAAGCCCACATTTTGCCCACAAGAAGACATTGAAAACCTGTCCCATTTTAGCAGTCATGTAGTGGCCCACATTTAGCCCAAAAGAGGATGTTAAAAACCCTCTCCCTCTTTAGCAATCCTGTCAGAGCCCACATTTAGCCCATAAGAAAACATTAAAAGCCTGTCCCTGTTCAGCCATCCTTTCGTGGCTCAGATTTTGCCCATAGGAAGACGTTAAAAAAACTGTCCCTGTTTAGCAGTCATGTAGTGGCCCACAGTTAGCCCAAAAGACGATATTTAAAACCGTTTCCCTCTCAAGCAGTCCTATCATAGCCCACATTTAGCCAGAAAGAGGACGGTGAAAACCCTGTCCCTCTTTAGCATTTCTGTCATAGCACACATTTCGCCCATAAGAAGATATTAAAAAGCTGTCCCTGTTTAGCCGTCCTGTCATGGCCCACATTTTGCCAATAAGAAGACATTAAAAACCTGTCCCTGTTTCACAGTCATGTATTGGCCCACATTTAGCCCAAAATAGGACGTTGAAAACCCTATCCTCTGTTAGCAATCCCGTCATAGCACACATTTTGCCCATAAGAAAATGTTAAAAAAAAACCTGTTCCTGTTTAGCTATCCGGTTTTGGCCCTCATTTTGCCTATAAGAAGATGTTAAAAAATCTGTCCCTGTTTAGCCGTCATGTAATGGCCCACATTTAGTCCATATAAAGACATTGAAGACCTGTCCCTCTTTAGCTATCCTGTCATGGCCCACATTTTGCCTATAAGAATATGTTAAAAAATCTGTCCCTGTTTAGCCGTCATGTAATGGCCCACATTAAGCCCAAAAGAGGACTTTGAAAACCTTGTCCCTCTTTAGCAATCCTGTCAAAGCCCACATTTTGCCCATAAGAAGACATTGAAAACCTGTCCCTGTTTAGCAGTCATGTCGTGGCCCACATTTAGCCCAAAACAGGATATTGAAAAGCCCGTCCCTCTTTAGCAATTCTGTCATAGCCCACATTTAGCCAGAAAGAGGACGTTGAAAATACTGTCCCTCTTTAGCAATCCTGTCATAGCACACATTTAGCCCATAAGAAGACATTAAAAACCTGTCCCGGACCAGATTTTGCCCATAAGAAGATGTTAAAAATTCTGTACCTGTTTAGCCATACTGTCTTGGCCCTCATTTAGCCCATTAGAAGACATTGAAAACCTGTCCCTGTTTAGCTGTCATGTAGTGGCCAACACTTAGCCCAAAATAGGATGTTGAAAACCCTGTCCCTCTTTAGCAATCCTAACGTATCCCACATTTAGCCCATAAGAAAACATTAAAAACCTGTCCCTGTTTAGCCATCCTGTCATGGCCTACATTTTGCCCATAAGAAGACGTTAAAAAACCTTTCCCTGTTTAGCAGTCATGTAGTGGCCCACATTTAGCCCAAAAGGGGATGTTGAAAACCCTGTCCCTCTTTAGTATTCCTGTCAGAGCCCACATTTAGTTCATAAGAAGACATTAAAAAGCTGTCCCTGTTTAGCCATCCTGTCTTGTCCTTCATTTAGCCCAAAAGAAGATATCTAACACCTGTCCCTGTTTAGCCATTGTAGTTGCCCACATTTAGCCCATAAGAAGACATTAAAAACCTGTCCCACTTTTGCAGTCATGTTGTGGCCCATATTTAGCCCAAAATAGGGCATTGAAAATACTTTCCCCCATTAGCAATCAGGTCATAGCCTATATTTTGCCCATAAGAAGACATTAAAAACCTGTACCTGTTCAGCCATCCTGTCGTGGCCCACAAGAAGACGTTAAAAAACCTTCCCTGTTTAGCCGTCATGTAATGGTCCACATTTAGGCCAAAAGAGGACTTTGAAAACTCTGTCCCTCTTTAGCAATCTTGTCATAGCCCACATTAAGCCCATAAGAAGACATTAAAAAGCTGTCCCTGTTTAGCCACCCTGTCATAGCACACATTTAGCCCATAAGAAAATGTTATGAAAAAAAAACCAGTCCCTGTTTAGCCATCCTGTCTTGTCCTTCATTTAGCCCAAAAGAAGATATCTAAAACCTGTCCCTGTTTAGCCATTGTAGTTGCCCACATTTTGCCCATAAGAAGACATTAAAAAACCTGTCCCTGTTAAACAGTCATGTAATGGTCCACATTTAGCCCAAAAGAGGACGTTGAAAACCTTGTCCCTCTTTAGCAATCCTGTCATAGCCCACATTTAGCCCATAAGAAAACATTAAAAAGCTGTTTCTGTTTAGCCATAGTGTCATAGCCCACATTTTGCCCAAAAGAAGACGTTAAAAAACCTGTCCCTGTTTAGCCGTCCTGTCATAGCCCACATCTAGATCTTAAAAAGACATTAAAAACCTGTCCCTATTTAGCCATCCTGTCATGGCCCACATTTTGCCCATAAAAAGATGTTAAAAAACCTGTACCTGTTTTGCAGTCATGTAGTGGCCCATATTTAGACCATTACAAGACATTAAAAACCTGTCACTGTTTCACAGTCATGTATTGGCCCATATTTAGCTCAAAATAGGACGTTGAACCCTGTCCCCCGTTAGCAATCACATCATAGCACACATTTTGCCCATAAGAAAATGTAAAAAAAAAAACCTGTCCCTGTTTAGCCATCCTGTTTTGGCCCTCAATTAGCCCATGAGAAGACACTGAAAACCGGTCCCTGTTTAGCCGTCTTGTCATAGCCCACATTTAGCCCATAAGAAGACATTAAAAGCTGTCCCTGTTTAGCCGTCTTGTCATAGCCCACATTTAGCCCAAAAGAGGACTTTGAAAACCTTGTCCCTCTTTAGCAATCCTGTCAAAGCCCACATTTTGCTCATAAGAAGACATTAAAAAGCTGTCCCTGTTTTGCCATCCAATCATAGGCCACATTTTGCCCATAAGAAGACATAAAAAAACCTGTCCCTGTTTAGCAGTCATACAGTGGCCCACATTTAGCCCAAAAGAGGACATTGAAAACCTGATCCCTCTTTAGTAATCCTGTCATAGCCCACATTTATCCCATAAGAAAACTTTAAAAAGCTGTCCCTGTTTAGCCATAGTGTCATAGCCAACATTTAGCCCATATGAAGACATTACAAACCTGTTCCTGTTCAGCCATCCTGACATGGCCTACATTTTGCCTATAAGAAGACGTTAAAAAACATGTCCCTGTTTAGCCGTCATGTAATGGTCCACATTAGCCCAAAAGAGAACTTTGAAAACCCTGTCCATCTTTAGCAATCCTGTCATAGTCCACATTCAGCCCATAAGAAGACATTTAAAGCTGTCCCTGTTTAACCGTCTTGTCATAGCCCACATTTAGCCCATAAGAAGACATTAAAAGCTGTCCCTGTTTAGCCGTCTTGTCATAGCCCACATTTAGCCCAAAAGAGGACTTTGAAAACCTTGTCCCTCTTTAGCAATCCTGTCAAAGCCCACATTTTGCCCATAAGAAGATGTTAAAAAACCTGTTCTTGTTTACCAGTCATGTAGTGGCCCCAATTTAGTCCATAAGAGAATTTTGAAAACCCTGTCTCTGTTTAGCAATCCTCTCATAGCCCACATTAAGCCCAGAAGAAGACATTAAAAAGCTGTCCCTGTTTAGCCATCCTGTCATGGCCCACATTTTGCCCATAAGAAAATGTTAAAAAACCTGTCCCTGTTTAGCAGTCATGTAGTGGCCCACATTTAGCCCAAAAGAGGATGTTGAAAACCCTGTCCCTCTTTAGCAATCCCATCGTAACCCACATTTAGCCCATAAAAAGACTAAAAAACCTGTCCCTGTTTAGCAGTCATGTATCGGCCCACATTTAGACCATAAGAAGACATTACAAACCTGTCCCTGTTAAGCCATCCTGACATGGCCCACATTTTGCCCATAAGAAGATGTTAAAAAAAACTGTCCCTGTTAAGCAGTCATGTAGTGGCCCACATTTAGCCCAAAAGAGGACATTAAAAACTCTGTCTCCCGTTAGCAGTCCTGTCATAGCCCACATTTAGCCAGAAGGAGGACATTGAAAATTCTGTCCCTCTTTAGCAATCCTGTCATAGCACACATTTAGCCCATAAGAAGACATAAAAAAGCTGTCCCTGTTTTAGCCATCCTGTCTTGGCCCTCATTTAGCCCATAGGAAGACATTGAAAACCTGTCCCTGTTTAGCAGTCATGTAGCGGCCCACATTTAGCCCACAAGACATTAAAAACCTGTCCCTGTTTAGCCATTCTGACATGGCCCACATTTTGCCTGTAAGATGTTTAAAAAAGCTGTCCCTGTTTAGCCGTTATGTAGTGGCCAACATTTAGCCCAAAAACGATGTTGAAAACCCGGTCACTCTTTAGCAATCCTGTCATAACCCACATTTAGCCCATAAAAAGACATTAAAAAAGCTGTCCCTGTTTAGCCATCCTGTCATATCCCACATTTAGCCCATATGAAGACATTAAAAAGCTGTCCCTGTTTAGCCATCGTGTCATAGCACACATTTTGCCCATAAGAAAATGTTAAAAAAAAAAAAAAAAAACCTTTCCCTGTTTAGCCGTCCTGTCATGGCCCACATTTAGCCAAAAAGAGGACATTGAAAACCCTGTCCCCCATTAGCAATCCTGTCATAGCCTATATTTTGCCCATAAGACGACGTTGAAAAACCTGTCCCTGTTTAGCAGCCATGTAGTGGCCCACATTTAGCCCAAAATAGGATATTGAAAACCCTGTCCCTCTTTAGCAATCCTGTCATAGCCCACATTTAGCCAGAAAGAGGACGTTGAAAATACTGTCCCTCTTTAGCAATCCTGTCATAGCACACATTTAGCCCATAAGAAGACATTAAAAACCTGTCCCGGACCAGATTTTGCCCATAAGAAGATGTTAAAAATTCTGTACCTGTTTAGCCATACTGTCTTGGCCCTCATTTAGCCCATTAGAAGACATTGAAAACCTGTCCCTGTTTAGCTGTCATGTAGTGGCCAACACTTAGCCCAAAATAGGATGTTGAAAACCCTGTCCCTCTTTAGCAATCCTAACGTATCCCACATTTAGCCCATAAGAAAACATTAAAAACCTGTCCCTGTTTAGCCATCCTGTCATGGCCTACATTTTGCCCATAAGAAGACGTTAAAAAACCTTTCCCTGTTTAGCAGTCATGTAGTGGCCCACATTTAGCCCAAAAGGGGATGTTGAAAACCCTGTCCCTCTTTAGTATTCCTGTCAGAGCCCACATTTAGTTCATAAGAAGACATTAAAAAGCTGTCCCTGTTTAGCCATCCTGTCTTGTCCTTCATTTAGCCCAAAAGAAGATATCTAACACCTGTCCCTGTTTAGCCATTGTAGTTGCCCACATTTAGCCCATAAGAAGACATTAAAAACCTGTCCCACTTTTGCAGTCATGTTGTGGCCCATATTTAGCCCAAAATAGGGCATTGAAAATACTTTCCCCCATTAGCAATCAGGTCATAGCCTATATTTTGCCCATAAGAAGACATTAAAAACCTGTACCTGTTCAGCCATCCTGTCGTGGCCCACAAGAAGACGTTAAAAAACCTGTCCCTGTTTAGCCGTCATGTAATGGTCCACATTTAGGCCAAAAGAGGACTTTGAAAACTCTGTCCCTCTTTAGCAATCTTGTCATAGCCCACATTAAGCCCATAAGAAGACATTAAAAAAGCTGTCCCTGTTTAGCCACCCTGTCATAGCACACATTTAGCCCATAAGAAAATGTTATGAAAAAAAACCAGTCCCTGTTTAGCCATCCTGTCTTGTCCTTCATTTAGCCCAAAAGAAGATATCTAAAAACCTGTCCCTGTTTAGCCATTGTAGTTGCCCACATTTTGCCCATAAGAAGACATTAAAAAACCTGTCCCTGTTAAACAGTCATGTAATGGTCCACATTTAGCCCAAAAGAGGACGTTGAAAACCTTGTCCCTCTTTAGCAATCCTGTCATAGCCCACATTTAGCCCATAAGAAAACATTAAAAAGCTGTTTCTGTTTAGCCATAGTGTCATAGCCCACATTTTGCCCAAAAGAAGACGTTAAAAAACCTGTCCCTGTTTAGCCGTCCTGTCATAGCCCACATCTAGATCTTAAAAAGACATTAAAAACCTGTCCCTATTTAGCCATCCTGTCATGGCCCACATTTTGCCCATAAAAAGATGTTAAAAAACCTGTACCTGTTTTGCAGTCATGTAGTGGCCCATATTTAGACCATTACAAGACATTAAAAACCTGTCACTGTTTCACAGTCATGTATTGGCCCATATTTAGCTCAAATAGGACGTTGAACCCTGTCCCCCGTTAGCAATCACATCATAGCACACATTTTGCCCATAAGAAAATGTAAAAAAAAAAACCTGTCCCTGTTTAGCCATCCTGTTTTGGCCCTCAATTAGCCCATGAGAAGACACTGAAAAACCGGTCCTGTTTAGCCGTCTTGTCATAGCCCACATTTAGCCCATAAGAAGACATTAAAAGCTGTCCCTGTTTAGCCGTCTTGTCATAGCCCACATTTAGCCCAAAGAGGACTTTGAAAACCTTGTCCCTCTTTAGCAATCCTGTCAAAGCCCACATTTTGCTCATAAGAAGACATTAAAAAGCTGTCCCTGTTTTGCCATCCAATCATAGGCCACATTTTGCCCATAAGAAGACATAAAAAAACCTGTCCCTGTTTAGCAGTCATACAGTGGCCCACATTTAGCCCAAAAGAGGACATTGAAAACCTGATCCCTCTTTAGTAATCCTGTCATAGCCCACATTTATCCCATAAGAAAACTTTAAAAAGCTGTCCCTGTTTAGCCATAGTGTCATAGCCAACATTTAGCCCATATGAAGACATTACAAACCTGTTCCTGTTCAGCCATCCTGACATGGCCTACATTTGCCTATAAGAAGACGTTAAAAAACATGTCCCTGTTTAGCCGTCATGTAATGGTCCACATTAGCCCAAAGAGAACTTTGAAAACCCTGTCCATCTTTAGCAATCCTGTCATAGTCCACATTCAGCCCATAAGAAGACATTTAAAAGCTGTCCCTGTTTAACCGTCTTGTCATAGCCCACATTTAGCCCATAAGAAGACATTAAAAGCTGTCCCTGTTTAGCCGTCTTGTCATAGCCCACATTTAGCCCAAAAGAGGACTTTGAAAACCTTGTCCCTCTTTAGCAATCCTGTCAAAGCCCACATTTTGCCATAAGAAGACATGCTCCCTGTTTTCCCACATAGGCCACATTTTGCCCATAAGAAGACATAAAAAAACCTGTCCCTTTTTAGCCATCATGTAGTGGCACCCATTTAGCCCAAAAGAGGACATTGAAAACCTGATCCCTCTTTAGTAATCCTGTCATAGCCCACATTTATCCCATAGAAAACTTTAAAAAAGCTGTCCCTGTTTAGCCATAGGTCATAGCCAACATTTAGCCCATATGAAGACATTACAAACCTGTTCCTGTTCAGCCATCCTGACATGGCCTACATTTTGCCTATAGAAGACGTTAAAAAACATGTCCCTGTTTAGCCGTCATGTAATGGTCCACATTAGCCCAAAGAGAACTTTGAAAACCCTGTCCATCTTTAGCAATCCTGTCATAGTCCACCATTCAGCCATAAGAAGACATTTAAAGCTTCCTGTTTAACCGTCTTGTCATAGCCCACATTTAGCCCATAAGAAGACATTAAAAGCTGTCCCTGTTTAGCCGTCTTGTCATAGCCCACATTTAGCCCAAAGAGGACTTTGAAAACCTTGTCCCTCTTTAGCAATCCTGTCAAAAGCCCACATTTTGCCCATAAGAAGATGTTAAAAAACCTGTTCTTGTTTACCAGTCATGTAGGGCCCCAATTTAGTCCATAAGAGAATTTGAAAACCCTGTCTCTGTTTAGCAATCCTCTCATAGCCCACATTAAGCCCAGAA
Source organism: Hirundichthys speculiger (assembly GCA_018398805.1). Classification (NCBI taxonomy): domain Eukaryota; kingdom Metazoa; phylum Chordata; class Actinopteri; order Beloniformes; family Exocoetidae; genus Hirundichthys; species Hirundichthys speculiger. The sequence continues at coordinate 12,120 of JAGFBZ010002885.1, forward strand.
GAAGACATTAAAAAGCTGTCCCTGTTTAGCCATCCTGTCATGGCCCACATTTTGCCCATAAGAAAATGTTAAAAAACCTGTCCCTGTTTAGCAGTCATGTAGTGGCCCACATTTAGCCCAAAAGGGGATGTTGAAAACCCTGTCCCTCTTTAGTATTCCTGTCAGAGCCCACATTTAGTTCATAAGAAGACATTAAAAAGCTGTCCCTGTTTAGCCATCCTGTCTTGTCCTTCATTTAGCCCAAAAGAAGATATCTAACACCTGTCCCTGTTTAGCCATTGTAGTTGCCCACATTTAGCCCATAAGAAGACATTAAAAACCTGTCCCACTTTTGCAGTCATGTTGTGGCCCATATTTAGCCCAAAATAGGGCATTGAAAATACTTTCCCCCATTAGCAATCAGGTCATAGCCTATATTTTGCCCATAAGAAGACATTAAAAACCTGTACCTGTTCAGCCATCCTGTCGTGGCCCACAAGAAGACGTTAAAAAACCTGTCCCTGTTTAGCCGTCATGTAATGGTCCACATTTAGGCCAAAAGAGGACTTTGAAAACTCTGTCCCTCTTTAGCAATCTTGTCATAGCCCACATTAAGCCCATAAGAAGACATTAAAAAGCTGTCCCTGTTTAGCCACCCTGTCATAGCACACATTTAGCCCATAAGAAAATGTTATAAAAAAAAACCAGTCCCTGTTTAGCCATCCTGTCTTGTCCTTCATTTAGCCCAAAAGAAGATATCTAAAACCTGTCCCTGTTTAGCCATTGTAGTTGCCCACATTTTGCCCATAAGAAGACATTAAAAAACCTGTCCCTGTTAAACAGTCATGTAATGGTCCACATTTAGCCCAAAAGAGGACGTTGAAAACCTTGTCCCTCTTTAGCAATCCTGTCATAGCCCACATTTAGCCCATAAGAAAACATTAAAAAGCTGTTTCTGTTTAGCCATAGTGTCATAGCCCACATTTTGCCCAAAAGAAGACGTTAAAAAAAAACCTGTCCCTGTTTAGCCGTCCTGTCATAGCCCAAATCTAGATCTTAAAAAGACATTAAAAACCTGTCCCTATTTAGCCATCCTGTCATGGCCCACATTTTGCCCATAAAAAGATGTTAAAAACCTGTACCTGTTTTGCAGTCATGTAGTGGCCCATATTTAGACCATTACAAGACATTAAAAACCTGTCACTGTTTCACAGTCATGTATTGGCCCATATTTAGCTCAAAATAGGACGTTGAACCCTGTCCCCCGTTAGCAATCACATCATAGCACACATTTTGCCCATAAGAAAATGTAAAAAAAAAAAACCTGTCCCTGTTTAGCCATCCTGTTTTGGCCCTCAATTAGCCCATGAGAAGACACTGAAAACCGGTCCCTGTTTAGCCGTCTTGTCATAGCCCACATTTAGCCCATAAGAAGACATTAAAAGCTGTCCCTGTTTAGCCGTCTTGTCATAGCCCACATTTAGCCCAAAAGAGGACTTTGAAAACCTTGTCCCTCTTTAGCAATCCTGTCAAAGCCCACATTTTGCTCATAAGAAGACATTAAAAAGCTGTCCCTGTTTTGCCATCCAATCATAGGCCACATTTTGCCCATAAGAAGACATAAAAAAAACCTGTCCCTGTTTAGCAGTCATACAGTGGCCCACATTTAGCCCAAAAGAGGACATTGAAAACCTGATCCCTCTTTAGTAATCCTGTCATAGCCCACATTTATCCCATAAGAAAACTTTAAAAAGCTGTCCCTGTTTAGCCATAGTGTCATAGCCAACATTTAGCCCATATGAAGACATTACAAACCTGTTCCTGTTCAGCCATCCTGACATGGCCTACATTTTGCCTATAAGAAGACGTTAAAAAAACATGTCCCTGTTTAGCCGTCATGTAATGGTCCACATTAGCCCAAAAGAGAACTTTGAAAACCCTGTCCATCTTTAGCAATCCTGTCATAGTCCACATTCAGCCCATAAGAAGACATTTAAAGCTGTCCCTGTTTAACCGTCTTGTCATAGCCCACATTTAGCCCATAAGAAGACATTAAAAGCTGTCCCTGTTTAGCCGTCTTGTCATAGCCCACATTTAGCCCAAAAGAGGACTTTGAAAACCTTGTCCCTCTTTAGCAATCCTGTCAAAGCCAACATTTTGCCCATAAGAAGATGTTAAAAAACCTGTTCTTGTTTACCAGTCATGTAGTGGCCCCAATTTAGTCCATAAGAGAATTTTGAAAACCCTGTCTCTGTTTAGCAATCCTCTCATAGCCCACATTAAGCCCAGAAGAAGACATTAAAAAGCTGTCCCTGTTTAGCCATCCTGTCATGGCCCACATTTTGCCCATAAGAAAATGTTGAAAAAAACCTGTCCCTGTTTAGCAGTCATGTAGTGGCCCACATTTAGCCCAAAAGAGGATGTTGAAAACCCTGTCCCTCTTTAGCAATCCCATCGTAACCCACATTTAGCCCATAAGAAGACTAAAAAACCTGTCCCTTTTTAGCAGTCATGTAGCGGCCCACATTTTGAACCATAAGAAGACATTACAAACCTGTCCCTGTTAAGCCATCCTGACATGGCCCACATTTTGCCCATAAGAAGATGTTAAAAAAAAACTGTCCCTGTTTAACAGTCATGTAGTGGCCCACATTTAGCCCAAAAGAGGACATTAAAAACTCTGTCTCCCGTTAGCAGTCCTGTCATAGCCCACATTTAGCCAGAAGGAGGACATTGAAAATTCTGTCCCTCTTTAGCAATCCTGTCATAGCACACATTTAGCCCATAAGAAGACATAAAAAAGCTGTCCCTGTTTAGCCATCCTGTCTTGGCCCTCATTTAGCCCATAGGAAGACATTGAAAACCTGTCCCTGTTTAGCAGTCATGTAGCGGCCCACATTTAGCCCACAAGACATTAAAAACCTGTCCCTGTTTAGCCATTCTGACATGGCCCACATTTTGCCTGTAAGATGTTTAAAAAAGCTGTCCCTGTTTAGCCGTTATGTAGTGGCCAACATTTAGCCCAAAAAACGATGTTGAAAACCCGGTCACTCTTTAGCAATCCTGTCATAACCCACATTTAGCCCATAAAAAGACATTAAAAAAGCTGTCCCTGTTTAGCCATCCTGTCATATCCCACATTTAGCCCATATGAAGACATTAAAAAGCTGTCCCTGTTTAGCCATCGTGTCATAGCACACATTTTGCCCATAAGAAAATGTTAAAAAAAAAAAAAAAAACCTTTCCCTGTTTAGCCGTCCTGTCATGGCCCACATTTAGCCAAAAAGAGGACATTGAAAACCCTGTCCCCCATTAGCAATCCTGTCATAGCCTATATTTTGCCCATAAGACAACGTTGAAAAACCTGTCCCTGTTTAGCAGCCATGTAGTGGCCCACATTTAGCCCAAAATAGGATATTGAAAACCCTGTCCCTCTTTAGTAATCCTGTCACAGCCCACATTTAGCCAGAAAGAGGACGTTGAAAAACCTGTCCCTCTTTAGCAATCCCGTCATTGCACACATTTAGCCCATAAGAAGACATTAAAAAGCTGTCCCCGTTTAGACGTCCTGTCATAGCCCACATTTAGATCCCAAGAAGACATTAAAAACCTGTCCCGGACCAGATTTTGCCATAAGAAGATGTTAAAAATTCTGTACCTGTTTAGCCATCCTGTCTTGGCCCTCATTTAGCCCATTAGAAGACATTGAAAACCTGTCCCTGTTTAGCTGTCATGTAGTGGCCAACATTTAGCCCAAAATAGGATGTTGAAAACCCTGTCCCTCTTTAGCAATCCTAACGTATCCCACATTTAGCCCATAAGAAAAACATTAAAAACCTGTCCCTGTTTAGCCATCCTGTCATGGCCTACATTTTGCCCATAAGAAGACGTTAAAAAACCTTTCCCTGTTTAGCAGTCATGTAGTGGCCCACATTTAGCCCAAAAGGGGATGTTGAAAACCCTGTCCCTCTTTAGTATTCTTGTCAGAGCCTACATTTAGTTCATAAGAAGACATTAAAAAGCTGTCCCTGTTTAGCATCCTGTCTTGTCCTTCATTTAGCCCAAAAGAAGATATCTAACACCTGTCCCTGTTTTAGCCATTGTAGTTGCCCACATTTAGCCCATAAGAAGACATTAAAAACCTGTCCCACTTTTGCAGTCATGTTGTGGCCATATTTAGCCCAAAATAGGGCATTGAAAATACTTTCCCCCGTTAGCAATCAGGTCATAGCCTATATTTTGCCCATAAGAGACATTAAAAACCTGTACCTGTTCAGCCATCCTGTCGTGGCCCACAAGAAGACGTTAAAAAAACCTGTCCCTGTTTAGCCGTCATGTAATGGTCCACATTTAGGCCAAAAGAGGACTTTGAAAACTCTGTCCCTCTTTAGCAATCCTGTCATAGCCCACATTAAGCCCATAAGAAGACATTAAAAAGCTGTCCCTGTTTAGCCAC
>JAGFBZ010002886.1:0-58373 GCA_018398805.1 Hirundichthys speculiger
ACGCTGAGAAGGGTGTTGCGGAATTGTGAAACCGTGAGTTAAAAGGACTGTGCTGAGGATGAGTACTGTCTTTCGGAGGTATATGTGGTATCGCTTCTCGGCCTTTTGGCTAAGATCAAGTGTAGTATCTGTTCTTATCAGTTTAATATCTGATACGTTCCCTATCCGGGAACCATATATTAAATTGATTTTTGGAGCAGGGAGATGGAATAGGGGCTTGCTCTGTCCACTCCACGCATCGACCTGGTATTGCAGTATTTCCAGGAACGGTGCACCCCCCTAATATTGTGAGGAATAATCTTACTAATTTTGCAATAAAGACAGTAAATGATTAATTACCGTAGAACTTAAGAGTCTGAGTTCGATTGAATGTGACAACGTAATCATGTTCATCAATATGAGAAAAGAGTTTAAACGTAGTGATGCAGTTCATAGCTTTTATTCTCAATAATAATAAATGTGTATTATTGTCACTCAATGAAAAGATATTTGTTGTCATGTTTCCTGGCTATGAGTTAAAATAAAAAGTCCTCATGTATTTATTCATGTCTTCTTAAAGGTGGGGTGGGTGTTGTTTTTTTGTGCAACACTTTTTACAATATTGCCTGAAAACCTTTTCACATTTCCATTGCACCCACTGAAATAAAATGTTTGCAAAAAAAAACTAAACATTTTGGTCCAGTCTAGAAGGTATAATCAGAGAAAAACTCTGACCAATCAAAAAAGTGATCATCACTATTTTGATTGGCTGCCTAATACGTCCATCAAATATCACCCCTCCCTCCCTCCCTCCCTATGGTTCATGCAGTCGTGAATCATGTGAAGGCGTGGTTTCGAGGGGTGAGCTGAAGAGGAGGAGGCGGAGCCTTTGGGAGGAGGGAGGGAGTGTATATTTTCAAAATCTCACTTGAGTTGGATTGTTGGAACCGTTTTTCAAACAACACCTACTCCACCTTTAAAAAAAAAAATTCTGAATAAATAGTAAAATACGGTTTTATATCACAAGGTTTAATGGATTTGGGAGCTATATATATAACTATATAAACTACCATCCGACATACTTGCAATGAATCCTTTTTGCACTTTTCTAGTTAAACTGGTGTCAGAAATGTTCTTTTTTTTTTAACTGTTTTTCTTTTCTTAGCTGTTGTACATTTTAAGTTTGATTTGATACTTGTCACCGTGGGACAATAAGAAACGTTTTTTCGATTCTTCTGTATGTCTAGTAGATTTGGAAAAATTGAAAATAAAGTTGACTTTGACTTGACTTTTGTCTACAGCTGCCCAAATCACAGCAGAATTAAATGTGCACCTCAACTCTCTGGTAATCATTTAAATAACGGAATTGTAATGTATGTGTAAGAAAATTTGTAGAAGTAGGTATATTATGATATTATATAATAGTATGTATGATATAATATATATATAATATGAAAGTATGTATAAGAAATGTATTGTAATATAAATTTTCGCCATATCAACCAGCCCTATGAGAACTGAAAGAAGGTATAGTGTCCTAAATCGATACACAACATGGATTAATTCTGTTGTTAATTCTTTTGTCCACTAGAGGCCGACAGAGCTCTTAAAGTTGTGGCTTTAATATTTACACTGTCACAGCATGACACCTCTACTTTTTCTTGCATCTGATTAAATGTGAAGATTGAAGATACTGCTGAATACTGAAGAACTCCGTGTTGTGGTATTCATATATATTGTATTACACATTATAACACTTTAAAGTCTCATTAAATAATAATCAGTGATGGTTCCACTCCAGATCAGTAGGTGGCAGCAGCAGGACATTCAGCTTCCTACCATCAGTGAACAAAGAAACAGGAAGTGATTGCACTGTTAGCAGAAAAAGACCATGTAATTTATATGTTTTATACTTTTTACTGAAAGTCAGATTTAGATCAGACATCTTATGATTGTAGTTTAACCCAGTTTTGTTTATCTTGAACTCATTTTAGCCTGCTGAGAGGATAAATAGATGAAATGTTTGATGTCTTTCAGTTAGCTGTTGCTATGCAGGCACAGCATTGCATTATGGGAAAGATCGTCTTTCTTTTTTAAATCAAAATATTGATAACTGTGCTGGTTTTTATAGAGATATCTTGGTTTTGTGTGTAGTGAAATGTTATATAGTCAGAGTTGGTGTATCCTGCGGTTTAGTTATTTTAGCGGGTGTTAACACCATGAGTGAGTTTGGTGTGTGTGTGAAAGGCATCTCGGTGTGTGAGTGAAGCAACTCATACTTACCTGGCAGGGGAGATACCATGATCAAGAAGGTGGTTCACCCAGGGCGAGGCTCAGCCATTGCACTCCGGTTGTGCTGACCCCTGCGAATTCCCCAAATGTGTGAATCTCGACTGCATAATTTCTGGTAGTGGGGGACTGCGTTCGCGCTCTCCCCTGATATGCATGTCAAATGCTAATGAGTCTGATACTATAGAGCAGGAGTGCCCAATTCCGGTCCTCGAGGGCCGCTGTCCTGCAGGTTTTAGAGTCTCCCTCCGTCTTCACACCCTGATGCAAGTGACTGTGTCATTAACAGACATGTGCTGACCTTGATGACAAGATAATGATGGCCGTTAATTAGGATCAGGTGTGTTAAAGCAGGAAAACATGCAAAACCTGCAGGACAGCGGCCCTCGAGGACCGGAATTGGGCACCCCTGATATAGAGCTACAATTTGTGTAGTAGAGATGGAGGGTTTAGACATTTAAAAGTAGTATTTAATAACTGCTGTGTGATTTAGTTTCTTTGGTTTTTTTCAGTTGCAATACTACTATAGTGTGACGTTTATGTTTGTTGTTATAATCATCTATGATTGCCAAGTACTACATTATGTGTTGCCTCATAGTGTAGTAAATTTGAAGTTGGACTGAACCCCAACATGCATGTTAGGTTGATTTGCGTGTGTGCATGTTGCTATTGACGCTCATTAATTTATTTATTGCTGTTTCTAGTGAATTGTTATGAACCAGACCTGTCCTGTATTTATTCTTCCTCTCATCCAGTGTCAGCTGGGATAGACTTTAACTGCCTTTGTGACCCCAAACCTGATGATAAAAGTGTAGAAAATTGGTGGATGTTCATTACATGGTTAATGAATTCTCCAGTTAACTGTTTCCTCCACTAGATACTGACATCACTCTGTAAGTTTGTAGTCGTTTTAAAACCAGATTAACACCTGATGAATGTTATTGTTTTGTGTAACAGATATTATATAAAATCAGTGTCCAGACTGTTAGAAACCCCTAGTTGTGATTTGGATGTGTATTGTCTCACTTTACAGCCTGTTAAATATGCTCTTTTAAATCAATCAGTGTTGTTTATGCTCCAGACCACTAGGTGGCAGCAGCAGGACATTCAGCTTCCTACCTGCAGTTAACAAAGAAAAAGAAAGTGGTTGCACTGTTAGCAGAAAAGGACCATGTGATTTATATGTTTTATAAATGTTTACTGAAAGTCAGATTTAGATCAGACGGCTTATGATCGCGGTTGAAATCAGTTTTGCTTCACTTGAACTCAACACTTGGCTGCTGGTTATCTGTGGGAGAATATTGTGGGAATCTTTTGCCAACAAGTTAAAACAGCCTTTCTCTCAACCTGTTTTCAGTCACGACACCTTTCAAAAGTGAATAAAATCTCACGACACCTCAGAGTAAAATATAATCCAAAGCCACACTGCATCGCTCCAACTGTAAATGCATACGTCTTGTTTATTTTGTTTAAATAACCTGAACAGATAACTGCACCAGAGTAGGCCTCAGCAGCTAGCTCAGCAGCTAGCTTTGGTAGCTATGGAGCAGATTCAGAGCTGGTGGATGAAGGCTTGATGAAGAAGTCGGCTCCTCTGTGATGTTCCGTTCCTGTGGGGCTTTTTCTTAAAGAAAACAATCCATGATGCAGATTAAAAAGTTCGCTTTGCTATCTGTGAAATAAAATTCCAGCAGTTAAATGAAATTACGACGTAAGCTAACTGGACAGTCACGTTGACCTTACGCTGACCCCATACTGACGTTGTTAACATTGGGAAATGGGCATGTGAGACATATTTTTTATATTCATTTCATGTCCAATTATGTATCTTATTTATTTATTTATTCATTCATTCATAGGCAAAAAAAGTCTGTATTTATGTGTGCATTCATATATTTATACAGTGCTATCTCTAGATACGAAATTAATTGGTTCTGGAAGTAGTTTCGTAACCTAAAAATTTCTTAAGTAGAGACACGTTTTCCATGTAAATGCCCTAATCTGTTCCAAGCTCCCCAAAATTCAAACAATTTTAATTTAAAAATTATAGAGAATACATGAAATGACATAAAAACATGTAAGAAATACATGTTAGAACTAGAAAAGCACTCAGTGAGCGCAGACCTCCACTAAATGCAACAATTATTGAAAATTTGAAAGTGATCCAGAATCCAGGATTTCTTCTGGATCACAGCCAAAATGAAATCAGTTCTTCCTTTTCACATTTCTGACAACTCCTGAAAATTACATCAAAATCCATCCAGAACTTTTTGAGTTATCTTGAACACAGACAAACAGACAGATAAACACCGGCAAAAACATAACCTCCTTGGCGGAGGTAAAAATTGTTTGTTTACCTGGTTGCTGAAAAAAAAAAAGCGGAACGGAACATCACAGAGGAGCCAACTTCTTCATCAAGCCTTCATCCACCAGCTCTGAATCTGCTCCATAGCTACCAAAGCTAGCTGCTGAGGTAGCTGCTGAGGCCTACTCTGGTGCAGTAATCGTGTTCAGGTTATTTAAACAAAATAAACAAGACGTATGCTTTTACAGTTGGAGCGATGCAGTGTGGCTTTGGATTATATTTTACTCTGAGGTGTCGTGAGATTTTATTCACTTTTGAAAGGTGTCGTGACTGAAAACAGGTTGAGAAAGGCTGTTTTAACTTGTTGGCAAAAGATTCCCACAATGCAATGCTGTAACTGCATAGCAACAGTTAACTGAGACATCAAACATTTCATCCATTTATCCTCCCACAGATAACCAGCAGCCCAGTGTTGAGTTCAAGTGAAGCAAAACTGATTTCAACCGCAATCATAAGCAGTCTGAGCTAAATCTGACTTTCAGTAAACATTTATAAAACATATAAATCACATGGTCTTTTTCTGCTAACAGTGCAACCACTTTCTTTTTCTTTGTTAACTGCAGGTAGGAAGCTGAATGTCCTGCTGCATAAACAAAACACTGATTGATTTAAAAGAGCATTTTTTTAACAGGCTGTAAAGTGAGACAATACACATCCAAATCACAACTAGGGGTTTCTAACAGTCTGGACACTGATTTTATATAATATCTGTTACACAAAACAATAACATTCATCAGGTGTTAATCTGGTTTTAAAACGACTACAACTTACAGAGTGATGTCAGTATCTAGTGGAGGAAGCAGTTAACTGGAGAATTCATTAACCATGTAATGAACATCCACCAAGTTTCTACACTTTTATCATCAGGTTTGGGGTCACAAAGGCAGTTAAAGTCTATCCCAGCTGACACTGGATGAGAGGAAGAATAAATACAGGACAGGTCTGGCTCATAACAATTCACTAGAAACAGCAATAAATAAATAAATGAGAGTCAATAGCAAGATGCACACACACAAATAGACCTAAATACATGTTGAGCTTCAGTCCAACTTCAAATTTACTACACTATGAGGCAGCACATAATGTAGTACTTGGCGATCATAGATGATTTATAACAACAACATAAACGTCACACTATAATAGTATTTGCAACTGAAAAACTAAAGAAACTAAATCACACAGCAGTTAAATGCTATTTTTAAAAGTCCAATCCTCCATCTCTACTACATGAGTTGTAGCTCAATAGTACCAAACTAGTTTATGTTTGACATTATAATCAGGGGAGAGCGCGAACGCAGTCCCCCACTACCAGAAATTATGCAGTTCGAGATTCCCACATTTGGGGAATTCGCAGGGGTCAGCACAACCGGAGTGCAATGGCTGAGCCTCGCCCTGGGTGAACCACCTTCTTGATCATGGTATCTCCCCTGCCAGGTAAGTATGAGTTGCTTCACTCACACACCGACCGAGATGCCCTTTCACACACACACCAAACTCACTCATGGTGTTAACACCCGCTAAAATAACTAAACCGCAGGATACACCAACTCTGACTATATAACATTTCACTACACACAAAGGAAGATATCTCTATAAAAACCAGCACGGTTATCAATATTTTGATTTAAAAAAGAAAGACGATCTTTCCCACAATGCAATTCTGTGCCTGCATAGCAACAGCTATGGGAAAGAAATCAAACATTTCATCTATTTATCCTCTCAGCAGGCTAAAAATGAGTTCAAGATAAACAAAACTGGGTTAAACTACAATCATAAGATGTCTGATCTAAATCTGACTTTCAGTAAAAAGTATAAAACTTATAAATCACATGGTCTTTTTCTGCTAACAGTGCGACCACTTCCTGTTTCTTTGTTCACTGATGGTAGGAAGCTGAATGTCCTGCTGCTGCCACCTACTGGTCTGGAGTGGAATCATCACTGATTTATTAATAATGAGACTTTAAAGTGTTATAATGTGTAATACAATATATATGAATACCACAACACGGAGTTCTTCAGTATTCAGCAGTATCTTCAATCTTCACATTTAATCAGATGCAAAAAAAAAAGTAGAGGTGTCATGCTGTGACAGTGTAAATATTAAAGCCACAACTTTAAGAGCTCTGTCGGCCTCTAGTGGACAAAAGAATTAACAACAGAATTAATCCATGTTGTGTATCGATTTAGGACACTATACCTTCTTTCAGTTCTCATAGGACTGGATGATATGGCGAAAATTTATATTACAATACATTTCTTATACATACTTTCATATTATATATATATTATATCATACATATTATTATATTATATCATAATATACCTACTTCTACAAATTTTCTTACACATACATCACAATTCCGTTATTAAAATGATTACCAGAGAGTTGAGGTGCACATTTAATTCTGCTATTCTGCTGTGATTTGGGCAGCTGTAGACAAAAAGTCAAGTCAAAGTCAACTTTATTTTCAACTTTTCCAAATCTACTAGACATACAGAAGAATCGAAAAAACGTTTCTTACTGTCCCACGGTGACAAGTATCAAATCAAACTTTAAATGTACAACAGCTAAGAAAAGAAAAACAGTTAAAAACAAGAACATTTCTGACACCAGTTTAACTAGAAAAGTGCAAAAAGGATTCATTGCAAGTATGTCGGATGGTAGTTTATATAGTTTATATATATAGCTCCCAAATCCATTAAACTTTGTGATATAAAACAGTATTTTACTATTTTTTCAGAATTTTTTTTTTTTAAAGAAGACATGAATAAATACATGAGGACTTTTTATTTTAACTCATAGCCAGGAAACATGACAAATGTCTTTTCATTGAGTAACAATAATACACATTTAATATTGAGAATAAAGGCTATGAACTCATCACTACGTTTAAACTTTTTTTCATATTGATGAACATGCTTATGTCGTCACATTCATCCGAACACAGATTCTTAAGTCCTACATCAATGAAATATTTATTAGCTTTATAGTGTGATTAGAATTTTTATTTTTCACATTATTAGGGGGGTGCACCGTTCCTGGAAATACTGCAATACCAGGTCGATGCGTGGAGTGGACGGAGCAAGCCCCTTTTCCATCTCCCTGCTCCAAAAATCAATTTAATATATGGTTCCCGGATAGGGAACGTATCAGATATTAAACTGATAAGAACAGATACTACACTTGATCTTAGCCAAAAGGCCGAGAAGCGATACCACATATACCTCCGAAAGACAGTACTCATCCTCAGCACGGTCCTTTTAACTCACGGTTTCACAATTCCGCAACACCCTTCTCAACGTCATAAAACCATCATCAGCGATGTATTATCTTTAAAAACGCGCAACGACAATCTTTTCTTTTATTTAAAAACACGACAAATACGTTTAATTAAAGTCTACAGAGAAGCGTTCGTGTTTCACCCTGGTCACGTGGTACGCTTTGGACCAATAGGAAACGGAGAAGCGGAAACCATGGAAAAAACATCCTTCATCACATTTACGTTTTTATAATACATCTTTGTATATAACATTTGTATGTGCATATGTTAGTTATCGTCGTTGAATTCCATAAATTTGAAACAAGTTGTGAGAGAAAGATAACTATTCTGATACGTTTACCTCCTAACAGAGTTCCTCCTCCAGCGCCCTCTAGCGGCGGAAAGGAGAACTACTTCAGGTATCAACTCATTGGAGCAGGTTTGTAATAGTTTTGGATTTTCCATTAATTTTTAGTTTTTACTTTAGTCTTTCCAAATTTCAGCTAGTTTCAATTCGTTTTTAGAGAAGTTTTGCTAGTTTTTATTCGTTTTTTGTTTTGAAATACTTAGTTTTAGTTTAGTTTTTATTAGTTTCAGTGTCAGTGTTAGATGTATTTTGTAAATTAAGGCTGTAATTTTTGGTTCGAGTGAAGCACTGAACTTTTTGACGGCTATTGAATCACATAGTCATGTTTACATTCCGGTCTCAATAAACACATATTATCGATGCAATCTTCCCGCTTGTGGTGTTCCTGCGTATTTACTGACCAGCAGCTATCTGGTCTCCATGGAAACAGTCCATTATAGTTGCTGTTTTCTCCCGGTCCTTCCCAACGCTGACTGGCCTGCAGCTGTAGCTTCTCTTTCCAGGGGGCTAGCTTAGGCTAGCTTATCCAGCTAGTCTTGGTTAGCCTTCTTTCCAGGGGGCTAGCTTAGGCTAGCTTATCCAGCTAGTCTTGGTTAGCCTTCTTATGTGAGATTTTCAAATGGACTTTCAGATTCGTGGGTTTTTTGTTTTTTCTCCTCCTTCAGAAGTATTCCACACATTGTATCACCTGCTTCTACAACAAAGCACTTATTTTAATCATTAACACAAAAAGAAATCCCAAATAGGACTGTGCTGCTTTCTCCCAACTTTTGCTGCAGCCATTACTGCTGATCACTTTAGTTTTTTCTTTTCTTTTCTTTTCTTTTTTTTTTTTTTGTGGTTGTTGTTGTTGTACGGCAGAGCGAAGTTAATAGATTTCAAACGTTTATGAGGAAAAAAAATTACAAACAAGACTTTCTTGACATTATTATAGTTAATTTTAGTTCATTTTATAAACACATAATACAGTTTCAGTTAGTTATTGTTTTTTTTTTTAAACTCGTTTTTATTTTATTTCAGTTAACGAAAATGCTATAAAAATACTATATAACTCATATTCCTAAACTTCTCAAAACGTAGGAATAAAAAAATATCACACTGATAATATTGCCAACCTTTTCAGGCTTGAGTTTACGCTTGAACACCAACATAACTGCTAATGATATACAACAAATATTCATGAATTTTATAAAATTTTATCCGTGTAATATACTCCTACCTTTCATCTCGCCCACTCCGGCAGTGTTGTCATTAGCAACTTTTAAGTTACAGGCTTTAAAAGCTGTAAATACTTAATAACCAATCCCCTTTTGTGCAACGTTCTGTATACTAATTATTACAATAGATCAAATAATTCATAAATATTTTTCCTCACGGCTCTCGTTCTAATAAAAAGGAATTTTCCAAAACTTTGGTCAGATCTAAATTTTATTTTCCTCCATTCTTAAAAAAGTCGGCGAAGTCCCTGATTCTTTTCTTTCATTTTCTTCCTTTTTTCTCATCTTTTTTATTTTTTAAATATGCTCCTCCTGTAAACCGGATACTGTTGCAATTTGATACTTCCTGGGAATTTTGGAGAAACTTTAACTTAATTTTACAGTTTTCACACTTGACTCCAGTTTGAGAATAAATAATTTTGTTTCTGAACTGCAGCACAAACTCACTTCTAACCAGTAATGCTCTTATTATTAATAAAATAAGATTATTAAAATATTCTACAGGTTAGAGAAAAATAACCATAGTCATAAGCTTGTCCACTTATTCAGAAACATACATACTTTTTTATGTTGGTTTATTGTTTTAAAGTTAAGTCCAATATTTCAGGCTTAACAAAGCTTTTATAACCAGATTTAGGACTTTCTCTGTAAAGAAGACTGTTGCGCTCCTTCTTCCATTTTATTCTAAATCAAATACTTGCCATTGTTTTGCAGTTTTTTCAACCTATTTTTAATATATCTCATACATACTGTAAATAATGTTCTATACTTTTAATATTAAATTGTTTCACTGTAAAGTTGTTCCTTGATTTTTTTTTTAATAAAAGTCAAAGGTAAAAAAAAAAAACAATTCAACATAATTTAAAAATTCCATTAATTCCTTATAAAGGATGAAACAGTCAAATTAAAAAAAAAAGTTAATACAAATAGATTCGAATAAAATTTGACTATTGATAAACCACATTATTATTGTTGATGAAAACCAAACTAAGAACTTACTGTTCTCTCCAGTTTCATTATTATTTCTCTCTTTCTACAAACCCCTTAACCATCGAGAATGTTAAAAGACAACTTCATATTTTCTTCACAGAATAATGTTTTAAAAATACAGAGGAAATAAGGAGGAAGAAAAAGGATTCAACACTCTCAGAGGATGTTTTATTTTGCAGGAAAACAAAACGAAGCAAAAGATACACCACATTAGTTCAACATGTTAAAAGAGAACATTTGTATATAAGGGGAAAAAGATTCAGGAATTATGAACCAAAGACAAAGAAAAAAATTCACAATAATTATTTGGTTGCTCCTCCACCGGCTTTTCTGACAGAATTCTTCCAAGCATGAAAAAAAAACCAATATTCTTCATCAATCAGGTTCCCACCTTCTCATTTTTTATAAGATCTTGTAGTCCAACATTAACAGATTCACTTCAAATTCAACAGAAAGCAAACATCTGAAACAAGAAATGAATATCTGGGTCAGTGGAAGGTAAAGAGTTAGTCCCTGGAACCAACTCATCATCTCTTACTTGGAAATACTTTGGAAGTGATATTCATCAAGAACAAATCATTAGCAGAGTCCTGACAAGTTGCCTCTGTGCCACGAAACAACACGACTAATTCAACCGCCTCAAAAAACACAAAGTGCAATATGAGGAATTCAAGAAGGCCAAGAAAAACAATGCAATGGTGTAAAGACAACGGAGGAATGGTGTGAAGAGTCCGTGCAAGAACCACTAACTACCTCACTCCACCTCTCCTGCAATATTATAGACTCATAATCTTATTTATACCTAAATAATTTATTTTATTTTATTTTTGGACAGTGCCTAAGGACTTTCTTTTTTCAGACTAGATGTTTTTTCATTGGCTTTTAACTAAAAAAATAATTTAAAAATTACATTTTATCATGCCATGAAACCGCAATTTACAGCGCACTGTCGCCATCTAGTGAAGAACAGAGTTACCTGCAGGATTCAACCACCTGCTGAACATAAGAGCCAGTTAAGTCTGGACACAAGGCAGCCAGGAGAACTAAATACAAGATTCACTTCACATTTTTACTCTGTCAAATGTAAGTGAGAAAGATACACTTATAAACCCAGTAAGTATCAAACATGCAACATGTGGAACTTCAAACCAATAGAGGAGCTCAGCAACACTCAAAAGTTCAAAACTCCTCATGTTCCAGTTTAAAATTCTTTAAAAAGGTTTGTATAAAAGCATATGGCTGTGGCAGAGTAAAGGATACGGGTCGTCTCAGATCTGTTGGTGTTACGAAGTCTCTGTCTGGGTCAGTGGCCTGTTGAAGTGGAGGCTGGTGTATCTACACCCTAGAAACAGGTGGAGGTCAGGGACACCCTTCCCTCCTTTCTCTTTGGTTTTCTTCATCACCTCCCTCCTTAGCCTTTCCCATTTTGAGTCTAAATTAAGTAAAATATAGTTTGTTTGAGATCTAAAAGCACATGCCTGGGTGGATAAAAGACTGAGCCGATCAATAAAAGCAAAGGTAAAATCACCGCTTCTGTCATGATCCACTTTGCTGTTCTCCTGCTGTGGTGGAAATTTCCACTCAGTCACCTTCTGGCTGCAGCTCATCAGCCAGATCAGCCACACCTGGTGTTCCCAGCTGAGTCTCGTTACCCAGCCACCTCATAACCAGCTCTGTTTCACTCACTCACTCCCAGATTGTCTTTGTTTCAAGCCTTCCAGCACCAATCTGTGGACTGATTTCCTGGTACTGACTCAGCTCACCTCTAATCTTCTCTTTTTGTCTCTGCTCCAGTGAAGACTACAGCCTTCTGTTCCGGACGATGAGTTTTGCCTGAAAGTTTTCTGGTCTCCGTCTAAGAAATTAAAAGAGGAGTGTGGGTGAGTCCCCAACAAGGCAACTCATCCCGCTCGTCCAAACTTCAGTCCTCTCAGGACCCCGTCTTGGTGCTCAGAGGGGATCCTCGTCCTGTTGCTCCTTCCCACCGGCCTCAGCCAGAGGGCCAGACTGCCTTTCAGTGCAGCTCTGACTCCTTCGTCCGGATGAGGAAAGAGGTGAGTTTTCTTTGCAGCTGTCTCTTTGGCCTGCGGCTCTGGCCGGTCCGGCACTAACCTGTGGACTGACTTCTGGTACCGACTCAGATCTTCTCTTCTTGTCTCTGCCCTGATAAAGACTGCAGGCTTCCATTCTGGACCACGAGTTTTGCCTGAGTTTCTGGTCTCCGTCTGCTGGTGACTGTGTGGCGCCGTCTTCCCTGTCCTGCTGGTTCATCAATCCTCTGCCTGTCCCCAACAATCCTTCTACAAATACAAATATACTTCATTGATCCCCCAAGGGGGAAATTGGATTCAAGTACACCAGACGCTGCAGCTAGCTAAGTCATGTCCCGGTCCTGTGGTCCGAGTGCTAACTCCAGTTAACAGCCGTTAAAACCAGTATATCTCCACAATGATGAATCAAGTGAGATATCACAGGTAACGCCAATGAACCAAACTGTCTCTTCTGGGAAGACCGAGCTCCCTCAGTCCGGCGAGCGATGGAGCCGACCGTCCCAGAGCCCGGCTCATCATGCGGACCAGGTTGCTGGCGTTACCCCTGGCGGTCCCGGGCCCCACCAGGTCTCCAGACGGCCCCTGCCAGGTCACCTGACTCACCCCGGCGTGCAGACTGCTGGATAGGGGCAGCATGCCGCCGCTGCCACGTCGGGGGCTCCCGTCCCGGCTCAGTCGACGCTGCAGCCCGGATCCAGTGGCGGTGGTTGCCGCGGGTAGCAGTTCAGGATTAGCTTCCCCGAACCGGCCCCCAGCGACACCGTCCATGTCCGCGGTGGCACGTCTCCACCAGCCGCAAGAGGACCGGTCCGCACCCACAGACAGCATGTCGACACCCGACCGCAAAATCACCACACCAGGCACAAACTGGAGCGTCCAGCGTCGCAGGGGACAAGTCCCCCGGAGCAGCAGCGAGTAGCCTCCAAGCCAGTTTTGCCCCTGAGGCCCGTACAAACCAGTCCATCACGTCCTGTTAACAGATAAGAGATCGGTACATAAGATATTCACGTCATCCATGTATAAAAGACATTTCAGTTTCTCCCCAACTTCCTGGGACCCCCCCCCCCCCTGGTCCTTTCATCCCTTCTCAACACCTGTGTCAAGGGTTCTATGCAGAGCACATAAAGGAGGGCAGATAACGGACAACCCTGCCGGACACTGCAGTTCACCGTCACTGCTTCTTCTGTCAGGTGCCCGTTAACAATGAATCTGCTGGTTATTCCCTGATACAGCAGTCCCACCCAAACTACGAACCTTCCTGGTAGTCCCACCTTCTGCAGTACCTGGAACAGGAACTGGTGCGAGATCCGATCAAAAGCCTTTTCAAAATCTAAATTTAGGACTACTAGCCGGATGTTTCTATCTCTCGCATAACAGATGGTGTCCCGAATCAGTATGAGGCCGTCCGTGATCTTCCTCCCCGGTATGGCGCAGGTTTGATCCAGGTGAATCACCCCCTCTAAAACCGTCGACAGACGTGAGGCTAAAAGTTTACAATCTACATTTAAAAGAGTGATAGGTCTCCAATTGCTCAGGTCTGTGTTGTCGTCGCCCTTATGAATCAGAGTCACTATCCCTACTCTAAAACTGTCCGGAAGTCTGTCCAGTCTCTCGAAGTCATTAAAAACAGTGAGTAGGTCAGGTGCTAAAATGTCCCAAAATGTCAAATAAAATTCCAGGGGAAGTCCATCAGCGCCTGGGGACTTCCCCTTTTTAAAAGCCGTCAGACATTTTGTCAAGTCATTCAGTTTAAAGTCTTGTGTTAAAAGCACCTTGTCTTCTACTGTTTTTTTTTTTTTATGTATTTAAGGATATCTTTCATTGTATCTCTATGCACCTTTTTATCACTATACAAGTTTCTATAATAATCTTCAGTCATCTCCAGTATTTTTTTTGTTTCTGTTTGGACTGAGCCATTTCTATTCTTTAATTTAATTGTTCCCCCCTTTTTCCCAATGATTTTTTTAAAGAAATATCTCGTGCATTTTTCTTCCTCCTCTTCAACTTCTTTTTCTTTACTTCTTAAGATGACTCCTTTACTTTTAATGTTTGCTAAAACTGACATTTGTTGTTTCACTTCCCTGATTTCATCATTAAAATCAAACCCTTCCCCATTCAGTTTAAAATAACGCTCCAAGCGTTTCTGCAGTCCCACCATGCATATACTTTCTTTGTTCTTTTTTTTTTTTTACCTGCTTGTTTAAAAAAGGTCTGGGTCCTTCCCTTCACCATCTCCCACCACTGTGCACGTGTATCGTAGAAGTCTTGAAGGGTCTGCTAATCCTGATACTGCTCCCTAAACTGGCTAACCAGCTGCTGATCTTCTAGCAGGGAGCAGTTCAGTTTCCACAGACCTCTTCCTACAGTCACACCTGGGGACAGTGTCAGGGTGCAGGAGAGCATGAGGTGGTCAGAAAAGAACACAGGGGTTAATGTAGCATCGGTTGGCGGGCAGTCCCTTGTAAAAACATAGTCTATTCGAGAGGCTCTGGTACCATCACCACTGAACCAGGTGAAGCCCTCCTCTCTGGGATGCAGGATCTTAAAACAGTCCTCTAGTTTAAAATCTCTGCACATGCCCTGCAGTAAAACTGATGTGGGGGACTGGTAATCTTGTTAAACATTAATTAAACTCATGTTATGTTATTAAAATTGATTAAGTAGTGACGGCGTGTCCTGAAGACTTCTCCAAATAGATATTAACTTTCGTGTGATTTAGTTTCTATTAGTGATGAGAATTCCGGCTCTTTGTGGAGAGCCGGCTCTTTCAGCTCCCTGAATTCTCCAGATTTTTTGTTACTTAAATTAATTTATTATCAAATTATTTGTAAAATGAATAATGTTTAAAAAAAAAAAAAATATATATATATATATATATATATATATATATATATACAGTGTATATATAACATATGTATAGTATTTATATGGATTTATTAATAAGCTTAACATACATAAATTATAAATAAAAAAATACCCATTTTAATTTGTGAAAAAAAACAAAATCAACAAAACATCACTCAAAATATAAATTAAAATGTGCAACTATTTACAGTGAAAAACCTCCAGAGTCCCTTGCTGGTCTTTTCTCCATAAAATAACTGGAATATCTGAAGTGTCAAAATTTTTTCAAAAGAAAAAAATCTGTTCTTATCAGTTTAATATCTGATACGTTCCCTATCCGGGAACCATATATTAAATTGATTTTTGGAGCAGGGAGATGGAATAGGGGCTTGCTCCGTCCACTCCACGCATCGACCTGGTATTGCAGTACTTCCAGGAAAGGTGCCCCCCCACCTACGATTGTTCAATGTTAACTTTTGTAATGTTATTATACGTGTTAATAGCACAAATAAACCATCAAGCTATTGAACTTTTGAGTGTTGCTGAGCTCGTCCATTTTTTTGAAGTTCACTAAATACTAAACAAATGTATTGCAGCTTTAGTTTATTCCCAGCATAGATCCATTTGGGAACACGGTGAAAATAATGCATTGTCAACAAAAGTATGAAAAGAAAATGTATGTATATATGAAAATTAAAACTACTCAGTGAAGTAAAATTATGCCTGTCAGTGTTTTATTTTATCTTATACATTACATGCATAACTATTACAAAAAAAAAAAAAAAAAACGGTCCTCCAGATGTTTTGGGCTAACATCGACCGGCATGTATCACCAACAGCAGACTGCACCCAGTATTTCATTCAAAGTGCGCCCCCTTGTGACTGACTGCAGTAGCTATAGGTTATAAGTCCCGCAATAAATTGACACTAAAACATCAAGGTACACGTAAAATATAGTTTTATAGTTATTTTTGGTAGTTATTATCACTTTAATCTATGTTCAAGAGTCAATTTCTCCAGAAAACAGCCGTTATTTGACACTACAAACAGACTTTGACCTCCTCGAGCTTTTATTTTAGTACTTCCGGTTATCGGCAGCTTGAATTTGCATGTTAGCTAAATGTTTAGTTTCATCTAGAGCATTTAGATTTAACATTTAGATTTAGATTAAATATTTAGATTCAACATTTAGATTTAACATCTAGATTTAGATTTAGATTAAATATTTAGATTTAATATTTAGATTTAGATGAAACATTTAGATTTAACATTTAGATTTAGATTTAACATTTAGATTTAACTTTTTGATTTAGATTTAACATTTAGATTAAATATTTAGGTTAAATATTTAGATTTAGATTTAACATTTAGGCGAAACATTTAGATTTAACTTTTAGATTTAGATTTAACTTTTAGATTTAACATTTATATTTAGATTTAACATTTATATTTAGATTTAAATATTGACTAAATTTTAAAAGTTAACAAATATTGTGTTAAATGTGCTAAAAAGTGACTTTCAAAAATTTACAGCACTTTTTAAAACATGATTTGAATCTAAATGTGACAAAATGTTGCTGTTATTTTCAGCATGACCACATAGTTTACAGAAGGAGCATATTTATAAAATAAAAAATAGAGAAAAAAGAAAGAAGAGTCAGGGACTTCA
Source organism: Hirundichthys speculiger (assembly GCA_018398805.1). Taxonomy (NCBI): domain Eukaryota; kingdom Metazoa; phylum Chordata; class Actinopteri; order Beloniformes; family Exocoetidae; genus Hirundichthys; species Hirundichthys speculiger. The sequence continues at coordinate 17,032 of JAGFBZ010002886.1, forward strand.
CCGACTTTTTTTTAGGAATGGTGGAAAATAAAATATAGATCTGACCAAAGTTTTGGAAATTTCCTTTTTACAGAAAGAGAGCCGTGAGGGAAAATATTTATAAACTAATTATTTGATCTATTCTAATAATTAGTATGCAGATCGTTGCACAAAAGGGGATTGGTTACTAAGTATTTACAGCTTTTAAAGCCTGTAACTTAAAAGTTGCCAATGTTTTCGACGTCTTTATTGAAAAATGCAGAGACAGTAACAGGAATACGGTACAGTTAAGAACAGTACAGTAAACATTTTGTCCAGAAACGTACAATAATAAGCTGTTTAAGGAGAAAAAAAAAACGACCGTTTCTTTAACAGTAGTCCGTCATTTCCGGTCCGACCCCTTTTCTCCCTCCGCCCCGGTATCTGTCCTGGTTTGTGGCCCACGTGCAGAATAAATACATTTATTTTGAGCCCAAATTATCCCGTTTAAAGTTTGGACCAAATGGCGTCATCATCGTTCGAGCAGATGAGAGCGAACGTGGGGAGACTTCTTCGTGGAATCGATAGGTACGATCGATCCGCGCCACGAACTAATAACCGGGCGAGCTAGCTGACTAACGTTAGCATCGAGTATTGATGAAATATTTGTGGAGTTTATCCGGGAAAAATAACAACAACAACACACATCTGGTCTTCTGAGACCTACTGGAGGATCTCGTTTTTATCCATTATCTGCTTTAAAGTTGAATATACGTAGAAACGTCTTCTAAAAACGATTAACTGATGTGTATCGATCATTATCAATCATCATTGCTGAGATGCATCACAGATGTCCTTTTCTGAGTCTTTTGGTACTCCTTCAAGATGAAGTTTAAGGATTTGTACAGCTAAACCCGAAAATTTCAAACCACTGACATGACTTTAAAGTTCTAAACGTCGGTTTCCGGTTGATTTTCGTTGAATTGTCTCACCCTGGTTGAGATTACCAACATTATTTCTGTCTGCCAAAATAATGAGAGAGATACATTTTTATTACTGTGTTCAAAGTCAGCGGTTTACATACATTTATTTAGTATCTGGTATTGCTGCCTATAAAGTGTAAGACTTGAAGAAAATGTTTGGAGTTTCCTTCCAGAAGCTTCTCACAGAAGTTTGCTGTATTGTTGGCCTCGGTCTTTTCTCCAGGACTGAGATCAGAGCTTTGTGGTGGCCACCCCGAACATCAACTCTGTTTTCCTTAAGCCACTTTATAACTAATTAGGCAGAATGTATTGGGTCATTGACCATCAAAGACCCATTTGAGCCCAAATTTAAATTTTCTAAATACTATCTATTTAGTGAAGTTCACCTGTCCCTCCTGCAGTGAAACACTCCCACAGCATGATGCTGCCACCCCCGTACTTCACACTTGTGATGGTGTTCTCGGACTTGTAAACTTCCCCCCTTTTCCTCCAGATGTAACTATGGTTCTATTTCAGTTCCATCAGACCAGGACATGTCTCCAGAAATGAAGGTCTTTGTCCCTGAGTGCATTTACAAACTGTAATCTGGATTTTTAATGTTGCTTTTGGAGTGATGTCTTCTTCCTGGGTGAGTGGTCTTCCAGTTCATGTGGGTCCAGGACTGGTTTCTCTGTGGATGATGACACTCTCTGACCAGCTTCAGCAGCATCTTCACAAGCTGTTCAGCTTTTGTTCAGGGTTGATACACACATTTCATTCCCAAGCAGGTTCATCTCTGGGAGACAGAACCGTCTCCTTCCTGAGTGGTTTGATAGCTGAAAATTCCCATGGTGGTTGTATTTGTGTATAATCGTTTTAACAGATGAACGCTGCACCTTCAGGCATCTGGAAATTGTACCTAAAGATGAACCAGACTGGTGGAGGTCTACAATCCTCTTCTTGATATCTTGGCTGATTTCTTTTGATTTCCCCCATGATGACACACAAGGAAGCAGCGTGTTTGAGGTGTGTCCACAGGTGGTACTCCAATATTCTCAAATGTTGTCAAGTAACAAGCATCCAAAGCCATGACATCATCATCTGGACTTTCCCAGATTGTTTAAAAGCACAGTGATCTTAATGTATCTAAACTTCTGACTTTGAAGAAAGTAATAAAAAAAAATCTCTCATTATTCTGGCATTTAACAAATAGAACTAATTTCGGTAATTCTAATGGACCTAAAACAGGAGAAGTTTAGTCTGATTTAATGTCAGACGATTAGAAAAAAAAAAGTTATGTTTTTTATGCAGTTTATGTAAGCTGCTGGGCCTCCACGTGTCTGTTTTCTTTTCACCGTTGTATGATAACACGAGTCAAAGACGGCATCTGCAGGGAGATTTATTACACGTCTTTCTGTTTTTATAAAGTCTTCCACTCAGCTATGAAAACACCACACGGTCGGAGCAGAGGCACAAAACCTTGTCATTCCACATGCTTGTGAGAAACATGTATGAATCTTCTCCAAGCTCCAGATAAAAACTAGCTCACCTTACAGATGAAAGAGAGAAACTGAGCAGACCCAACATGGCAGCATCACAGCTCAAGACTCGGTGGTCCACCTGCATCTCAAGGATGAAAAGCACGGGTGGTTTGAGACCACGGGAATATTGTTCAAGGGGAAAATCCAACATTAATCAGAGGACGTGGCCTTGTGTTCTACCTGTCTGACTCTTTCAACGCAGCTTCCACTCTCCCCATGTAGTTTCCCAACCATTTACACCTCGACTCTCGTGACCAGTTAAGGCATGTATAGTTGACAAAAGGCAAGTATGAATGTTGCAACGAATGTTCATGAGCCTGAAACTCCCCACTGAGCGTTTAGAACTTAAAAAAACCTCTAAGATCAGAGATCAAATGTCTTCAGTAACCATGAAAGTTAGTCCAGTGGACAGAGACAATTTCACTACAACTTTATTATGTTTTACTGTTTTTTTTTTTGTTTGAAAGTTCCTGAAAAATGCAATAAAGCCGTCTTCTTCCAGGTACAACCAGAGCGTTCCCAGTTAATGAACAGCCGTGTCCTCACAGGTACAACCCAGAAAACCTGGTGACGCTGGAGCGCTACGTGGAAACGCAAGCAAGAGAAAACGCCTACGACCTGGAGGCAAACCTTGCCGTGCTGAAGCTGTAAGTTGCAAAAGAAGTAGAAGGATAATGTTCTGTTCTTCCTTTAACTTTTCATCTCATTATTTGAGGTTTGCTCGTGTGTTTTGGCGCCGTTCGGTATGTGAGCAGTAACATCGGCTCCACTCATTGAACCCTGCAGGTACCAGTTTAATCCAGCCTACTTCCAGACTAACGTGACCTCACAGATCCTGCTGAAGGCTCTGACCAACCTGCCGCACACCGACTTCACCCTCTGCAAGTGCATGATCGACCAGACACACGTATCCTTTTGGTGCAGTGAGACCACCTGTCTTTTTTTTCTGTCGTTTCCACTCCTTCATCTCTGCTCGGCTACAGTAGAAGTTGTTTTATCACAGACAGGAGCCAGGTCTAGAGGTGGAACTCCAGTGAGGGAAACGTAAAGATCTGCCTCCAGGGTTAGGGCCGTCATTTCCTGCACCGGTGTCACTGCGTTGGAGCGTTTAAACTTTGGGGGGGGCTGTTTCCTTGACTACAGTGTCGCAGCAAGAGGAGCGGCCCATAAGACAGATCCTCTACCTGGGGAACCTGCTGGAGACCTGCCACTTCCAGAGTTTCTGGGTACGACACTCACACACAGACACACTGAAAAAGCCTCCTGAAGGGAGCGTTTATCTGCTACGGATTTTATTCATGAGTCTAGAAAAAGGATGAGGGTGCACGTACCATCGATACGATCGGGCTCGAAGAGTAAAAGGGCACGAAAGATGCTTAGGCCGGAGAAGCAGGAACATCAGATCTGAAAAGGTCAATGACTCTGTTATTGATGAAATAATGATTTAGTAAAAACTAGGGCTGAGCAACAATTAAAATTTTTAATCGCATTATTTCCCTGATTAATCACGATTAATTGCATTGTATATGCAAAATCAAATACTGAATTCAAAAGTAGTGTAAAGGTCACTTTTATTTAAATGTTCTGCTGCCATATGAACTAAAGTGCCATAACATTTGTTGTTTAAACACTTTTAACATCAGCACTTGTCAGTAACACATATTTAGTGTAAATCTCATCTGAAAAAATGTAAAATAAGATAAAGCTTATTGCCACTGCCAGGGCATTAATGTCATCCTGTTTTTATAAAAAATAAAAAAGTCTACAAACAAAATCCTAACAATCTAGAGGCCACAATCAGAACATTAAAACCGGTAATTTCTGAGGTAACAGCAGAAACTTTTAACGGGGAGTTTAACTTGTCAGTTGTTACAAATAACCTTGTTTCTGTTGAATCCTCCGTCTGGGAGAACTTTAAAATGAAAATGTCCATGTTAAAGTTCTGTAACTTGACCAATCTGTGTATCACTCAAAAATTTAAAAAAAAAGTTAAAAAGTGACATTTTATTACGTTTTTTGTTTTTTAATTTAACACAAAGAATAAAAAATGCCTGTTTTTTTTAATATTTCAATTTTAGAAAAAAAATGGGCCACAGAACTGAATAAGTTTTATAATGGAGGACTGGACTTTCTGTTGTCATTACACATCTGTGCCACTAGATGGAGCTGCACTGCAGTAACCAGCTAGAGACTGGCGTTCAACATTTGACCGAAGTAGTTCTTTAAGAAAATGTTGTTTTAACCAAAGGCATCAAATAAAATAAATCCTTTTAGTTCAGTATTTTTGCAGTTTAAATAGCCTTTTTATTACCAAAGCATGTCTTAGTAACATTGTTAAGATGGATAATTCTCTGTTTAGTTGTATTTCAGTGTTAGTCGTCAGCTGCACATGATATTAACTTTATTTCTGCTTTTACAAACACATAAATGAAACCTGCAGCTCAGTGCTGGATCTTCTTTTACAAAGTGTCATTTCAGTTTCTTCTTTACACTGACTGGTTGACTTCTGCTGTCCAGATGCTGCAGGCAGATGTGCCTGTGTTCAGCGGTGCATCTGTTGCATGTGTTTTGTTGTTTAACGTTGTGATCAAATTCTTTCTGTGTCTTTCTGTGTTCGGGTACAGGTGTCTCGCTGTTTTTTTTTTTTTTTAATTATCACGTGATTGTTTCATGTCAGGAAGAGTAGTGCTTTTCCTTTTTCAAGAACACTTACATCACATGTTACCATCAGAAACTCATGATTAAATGCTGGTTAGAGATAACGAACGGCATCTGCCCTTATGTTGAAATTTATGCAAAACCTCATAAAAAGAGGAGCATCATCTGAGCATCCTCTTCACTACACGATGATGCAGCATCAGAGCGTCTTCAGATCCACTGCAACACAGACGCAGAAATAAAGAAAGAAAGTGAATTGAACTGTTCTCCAAACTCACACAGCTGCTTCTCTGCTCTTTGTCGCCCCGACAGACGAGTCTCGAGGAGAACAGAGAGCTCATTGACGGCATCACCGGCTTCGAGGACTCGGTCCGCAAGTGTGAGTATCGTTTTCTGACTCCCGGCGGCCATCGCAGTGAATCACACGCGGTCACAGCCGAACTGACCACGTTACTTCTGTCTTCTTCCTCAGTCATCTGCCACGTGGTGGGCATCACCTACCAGACCATCGAGCACCGGCTGCTGGCTGAGATGCTCGGCGACCCGCTGGGTAAGGAGTCTGGACACGAGTCCGTAAAGCTGCCAGAGAGCTCAGTTTACCAGATCTGTGATTTTTTTTGAGACTATGTTCCACATCTAGAGGCTTTTAGGATTTTTGTTTGAGTTTAGTTGAACGTGACAGGACTCTCCGACAGTTACAAAGCGACTGAACGTGTTTCTGGGTTGTGCAGACACGCAGGTGAAGCCTTGGATGAACAAGTACGGCTGGACGGAGAACGAGGAGGGACAGATCTTCATCTACAACCAGGAGGAGAGCATCAAGCCCAAGAACATCGTGGAGAAGATCGACTTTGAGAGTGAGTGCCTTCGCTCAAATCCACATACAAGTCAGGTTAAAGGCCTTTCAGACGTCTATATCTCTGCTTGCTGTTGAGAAAGATCTGTGTTGAGGTCTACTGAGGAGGAACAAGCTGCAGGACAGAAGACGGGGCTGCGTGGGTTATTCATATCCTCGAATGTAGGAACTGCAGCCGCAGTCTGACTGGTTCCAGGTGAACCGTCAGTACTGCTGAAGGTGGGGGTGCTGCAGCCCCCCCTGCTGGTGGGACTGCAGCACCTCAAAATTATAAAAAAAAATAAATAAACACTGGAAACAAGGGAGAAAAAATGTGGTACGCAAAAAAAAATAGAATGTTTAAAATTTAATTTATAAATTCTAGTGGTTTGGTTTAATGTTTATTACAGTATTATTCAGTGGCAGGTTGTGTATTTGTTATAGGGCTGTAGCGATACACTAATCTCACGATATGATACACGATACTCTGCTGATGATACAATATATATATCGATATTCATCTTGCAATACATTTACATCATTTTCAGAAAGATTTTAAAGGGACAAAGTGATTTTGGTGACATCTTGTGAGTGTTCCAGTGACTTTGTTTGAATTAACTGAAAGCATCAATTACACATTATATGGCTGACAGGCAGCTTGCTAATGCTGGACAAAATGAATAAAAGATTTGTTGAGAAAAATAGTTTCATTTATTTAAACAGTGCAAATTGTTACTTACAAGCTTTTAAAGGTGGGACACGGGGGTTTTGAAAGAAGCTTAGAATATCGATACCTGCGGCTGAAAAATCAATCCTTGATAAAATATCAATATATATCACAGAATCGATAAAATCGCTCAGCTCTAATGTGGTATCTGGACCAGTCCAGGTTTAACTACTTAATCCACCATGACGTTATAATCATACAAGCCACCAATACAAACAACGGAATGTAACAAGAAGAGGGCGCTGCGTCATTTAGAGATTACGCATCACCGTATTACTTGCAAACGTTTTTATTCGCTTGAAGGCAGAAGATGTCCGCTCAGTTGTGGTGGATTGTGGGAATAGTCACGGCCAGACATGTTAGTCTGTACAGCTGTGATCTCATCCAGATGTCTGCTGTGGAGGAAACAAGGAGATCTTTTTCAAGCTGGTAAAGGTTGGATGCGGAAATTTATTTCAGATATGTCTGAAACTGCTGGTGGTTGAGGAGGGACAGGAACATTAATTCTTCCTGGTCATTAAATCGGTTCTGTAACTGGCAGATAAGGTTGTCCAGAACACATCCCTCCGTGCACTCGGAGCACCAGAGATGTGCTCAGTGGTAGAAGGTGTCATCATACCTGTTCCTCTGGCTCCTGACAGACAGAACTGCTCATCAATGATTCGTTGTGCAGCGTGTCCAACACAGACGGACATTTTGGATCAATGGTGTCAGTGTTGAGCAGATATCAGGCCTCAGTCTTAGTAGCATCGTATCTTTTCTGTCTCTGCTTTTTATTTCTACCCGTAGACAAACGTGGGTATCTTCTTTTTTTAACCGAACTGATGAACTGAACAGAGTTAAATAAGCATTAGTGACTTTTCTTTCCATTTGAATTAAACTGTTTGTGTTTCCGCTCTGTTTTCTTTATTTCGCAGGTGTTTCCAGCATCATGGCCACGTCGCAGTGATCCAGACGCACGTACACACACACACACACAAAAAAAACCCAGTCAACCAGCTCATCTGTTTTCAGATCACTCTTTTGTCAATAAAAGTAAATTATCAACACATCCTGTCTGTGTTTCGTGCTTCACTTCCTGCAGGTGTTATTTGGCGGTCGTCCACCACTTTCGTTGTGTCGTAATCGTCTTCATCACTCAGTGTTTTCCTGCGATGTGTCACAGTTTCTTAAGATGGTTATTTCCCGTCAGCTTTACAGGTGCAGGAAATATACCTACGACAGTTGGTGTGTAGATCCCTGATGGGAGGAGTTTAAATGGAAGAGGAGCACCTTTCAGAAGCTGCTGATGAGAGCTCTGAGTGACAGCTGGTGGTTTCCATGGTGACCCAAAGTGCAGCAGCCTGTCAAACTGCCACTGTTTGATGTGACATTTGTGTTTCTGTCGTGCTGTGGAACAAACTTCCTCCCTAAATCAAAGCATTGTTCCAAAATTAAACAGAGAAATGAACGTGCCCGACAAAAACGGTGAACCCCGTATAGAAGCCACACCTTCCGCACAGGTGAGCGGCCCCTCCCTCGGAGGGCGTGGCCTCCCGCCGTCCTTACCTGCTGAAAAAGTCCCGGTGAAAGTCAGGCAGAACCATTCACCATGTCCGAAACCGCCAAGTCTCCGCGCCTGTCGTCCGCCAGCTCGCTCCCTCCGCCGCTCGAGGACGCGGACGCGGACGCGGACTCCGTCTGCTCCGACGAGCTGCTGGGCTCCCAGTCCCGCCGCTGGCTGGCGGACCTGCTCGACGGGGACGCGCCGGGCGCGGTCACGAGCCGGGACGGGCTCTACGTGGACTACCACTTCCCCGTGGGGGAGCTGGAGATGCAGTCCGGGGTGAAGTGGAAGCGGCCGAAGGTAAAGATAAAGAGATAAAAGTTATCAGGCTGGAGGTGAACAGAGCTGCAGGAAGGGCTTAATGTTTCACCATTAATGCTCTTTATAATGATTAAAGAGCTCATATTTTATCTTAGGTGTTGTATTTTACTCCGCAGCCTTTAGTAGTAATTTTAAAACTGCAGATAACTTTAAAACACAGTCATACGCTGCCCAACAACTGCTTTCACTTTTCAAACTGAGCAACTCTTTTTTTTAGGTTGTAGATTATTCATTCAAAGATTAAACAAATAAAATGTTTTTTTTTTTTTTTGTATTTAAGTTGGTCTTTAACCTTTGGTGGGTTCAGTAACATTAAAACTACCTGCCTCTGATTTATTAGGTTTCTCTTTTTCCACCAAAACACATTTGAACAGTCAGGATGGGGAAACATAAAATGGCAGCAGGATATTAGCAGCAGATCCTCTGCGGGGTTCAGGTGTGGGCCATCAGGTGCCATCAGGTCCAGTTTGGAGGCCCGGCCAGCACCTCTGATTGGGGAATGCACGTGTCGGAGTCGCATCTGTGATGCAGATTTCCCCAGAGATGCATAAAGACAGTCAGAAGAGACGAGAGGAGAAGCTGTGAAGACGTCCTCTGTGGGTCAATCACCTGACCCAGCACCAGCTATGAGCTTTAACCAGAAGAGGTTCAGTCTGAGAGTAAAGAGGACTTCTGCCTCCTGAATGCATGCACGCTGCTGCAGCTGCAGAGCATGCACCAACAACTTCTTCCTGTGTGCCTCTGAGCAACGCTGCACCACACTAGACGGGACATGTGCAGGTCAAAGGTCAGTGGACGCAGCTCTGCTTGTTCTCTTTCCCTAAAATGGAAGCCAGAGAGCTGAAAGTGAAAGTTTCTTTCTGTGAAGAAGGTTAATGTTCTGTAAAATTACGGGACATGGAGCGGATGTCGTGTTTTTAAGCCTCATAACTGGAATAAAACCTGTTTATGACCTTCAGAGTGAAACACAAGTCTGAGCAAAGGCTCAGACGAGGCGGGACGCAGAACAACAACAACAATGGATTAGATCTCGTTCTGCTTGAAGTGACTTAAACCAACACAAAGCTCACTGTTAGATTTTTGTGGCAGAGAAATAAAGTATATTTTACCAGCTTTCTGCAGGAAAAATAGGCAGAAGATTCACGTGAAAACTGACACAACAGCCCTCATGATATCAAACTACAACAGCTCCGCATGAATGACACTCGGATCTCTCTGGATTAGATTTAGCGTTAAAATTTCATTTCTTATAGCCTCCAGCCAAACATGAACTCGCTTTTATGTGGCTGAATGAGACGACTACATCACATTTTGGTCTTTGTTTTCAACAGAATAATTACAGTCTGGTGTGTTTCATAGACGTCACATTGAAAATAAAGATACAGTGATCCCTTGGCAATTCGCACTTTAAGTTTAGTTTTAGTTATTAGCAGATTTTTTAGAAATACATAATATAATAAAAAAATCACGGAAACATCACAGGATGTTGTGCGCGATCTCTCACAGCAAAGAAATGTTGTGAGCCAGCCTGGCCCCTTTTAAGAAGGTAGCCTTATGGGAAATGGTGTGGCCTTATGGGTAATGGTGTTTGTGTGTCGTCGGACGGCAGAATGAAAACGGGGTTAGATGAAAAGTGTAGTGAGCATCAACAGCAGCCCAGCGTGTATAGATTTACATTCTCTGTTAACCGACAGGAGCCCAACAATACAACCTGTGTGATGTTACAAGTTCCTGCAGTGCCAGAATAAAGTTCCTGTTCCATGCAGAGAAAACCGGACTTTTTCTTTTATTGTTGTTAGCGTGTTAGCCACTAATAACGAGCCAAAAATAGCACAATACCAGCGGTTTCTTGACTATGGTTCAAAGACCAGAGGCTGTGAAGGAAACAGAAAGACCACAGTTGAGCCTTTGTCTTGTTTCGCTACTTTTTTGCGGTTTTTAAACATATTTTAAACACATTATTCAGGCTCGGGGGGCTCCGGCTCCCGTTGGCGGATTTTGATTTCCGCGGGGAGGGGGCGGCGCTGGTCCCCATTAACCGTGAAAAATAAGGGATCACTGTACTTCCATCCGTGCTGCGTTCTAGCGCTTCATCATGACTAAATACTGTGGCTTGTGAAAGGAGCTTACGAAAGGAGGATCAGCTTCTTTCTTCTTTTGAGTGCTGAAAAAAAAAACCATCCCTTTGTAAGAGCAGTAACAAAGGCCTGTACTTTCCAGAGCCACTTCATGTCATTAACACGTGTGAGAAACAGAAACGTGTCACATTACAGCATAACACTGAATAACAAATACACACGTGAAGTTTAACGCAGCTGATTTACTGTGATTTAATGTGCGAGATGAGCTTGGAGGTGTTGGAGATTAAAACCAAAGACTAATATCTCTGACACACAAACACACTGACACTCAAAATCACACACGAAGTAAAGAAAGTAAAGCTTCTTGTGTGAGTATTTGATCTTCAGGCTGCTGGATCAGCAAACAGGTTTGACGAACAGCGTGAGGAGCTTCCTGTGTCATTCAGCATCAGCCTCTGTTTAGTTAGTTACACCCGTCAGGGTTCACACTCGCTGACAGGCTTTAATTAACCTCTCTGGTGAATGCACAGAGCTCTGACACGCTGGCAGAGAATCAGTTTTGTTTGACACGTGAAACACAAGTGAGGAGGTGCTCGGCCCTTCTTTGGCTCTTAGTGGGTTTCATACAGAGGAAATAACTGTGAATAACAAAGTATGTCGTCCAAAGACAAAGTAATGACTAGAATAAGAATAATTAAAGCCTCAGTGGTGGACTTCTTCTTATCTACCATGTAGGAGGTCTGGGTTTGAAGAAGAAGAGGTGGTTTTCAGTATTTTTTTCTGTCAATCTTCATGGGAACTGTGAGATCTCAGGGAAATAAAATAAGCAGATTTCAGATGATGCAGGCAGACAAAAGGTTTCAGGCGGAGCAGCAGAGGTTTGGGCAGGAGTCCTGGCAGCGGCTCACCTTTCAGTAACAGGTGCTTTAATCCTGGATACGTTACTCTGAGGGAGCGTTTCTGTCTCCCAGATGTTGAGCTGTTAGCTGGAAGTTTCCATCTGTGTTGTCTACTGTGTTTGTTACCTGGTAACAGACACAACAGTCCACCGTACTAACGTTAACCTCTCAGCTACGCTTTCTACTGATGTTTATTTTAATGTAATTTATTCCATTTAACTTTCATATATGGTCATCAACTGCGTCCAATTCATTTTAAGTCAGTGTGTGAATAAAATGGGGCCTGTCCCAACTGAGTACAGAAGAATATAAGACTTTTGTTTCACCTCAGACCACTAAGTTGACCATGAACTAGTCCAGAAACCAAAGTATTATAAAGTCATGGGGTGCTTTTAGTTTTTCACACTTTGTTTCTTCATTTTGTCTCAGATTTTTTTTTTTTTTTCAGGAATACGCTGGGTGAAGCTGGCAGCTAGTCTCTGCCGCTCGTCCATATTTTAGCACTTTTTTTTTGGTGTTTTTGTCAGTTTTTTTTTATCAACTGCTGATGTATATTCTGTGGAGAGAAGAGTTTATTCAAGAGAAGAGTTTCTTTCATTGAAACGGAGCAAATATGGGGTATATCATCCTGTTCCAGCTGAGATTAAGTGGTTTTCGGTTGGTGCAAAGGTGAAGGCCAGGAAAGGGAGATACAAGCCTTTACTGCCGTCAGTCTTCATGGGAAATGTCAACTCCCTGACCAACCAGAGGGATTAACTGGAGATACTGGTGAAGAGTCAGAAAGTGGACCGTGAGTGCATCCGAACATCTGAGACTCCATCGTGGATCTACCTGGATTCACCTTCATACGCTCAGAGAGAGATGATAAAGCTCGTGTCTAGAAGAAAGGAGGAGGACTGGCTTCATTAGTGAAGCAGAGATGGTGGAATCCTGCACATGGAACTGTGAAGGAGCAGATGTGTTGTCCAGATGTTCAATTATTATCTATTTACCAGGAGAATTCAGTCATTTAATAGCAATAATTGTTTACATTCACCCAGTGACACATACCAAACACCCAGATGCACTTATAATGATGTCAGGTGACTTCAGTCATCTTCCCACCTGACTTGGATTCACACAGTTTGTTAAAAAAAAAAAAAAAATCTGATTTTGTTAAATATACTGTATGAGTGTATTAAGTCCTGTGGTGCTGTAAGGTTTTAATAATCTAATTTTAACACTCATCTGATGATGATTTTTATTTATTCCTTAGAATTAACAGAGGAACACCTAGTTCACGTAAACACTATAATAGAAAGTTCAGAACGGTCTAAATCCAGAATATTGTCTTGCTTGTAAAGATCCAGTTAGGTAATTATGCTTTTGGTGTGGCCAAAGTGGCGTTAATCAAACGAAGTTGAGCAGAACTAGTTCTTACTTGACTGATCCTGTTTCTCTCTCTTCTCATTTTCAACCAACCGTCAAACTTCCTGACGCCTCCAGGAGCTCTGCAGTTCGCCTCACTTCATTGTTAATGGAGCTTCACGACTGGACATCCGCCAGGGGAAACTCAGTACGTATGTAAGCACTTCCTGCAGTGAAACCTGTGAGCTGACGCTGGCTCGGATCAGTCGTTTTCACTCAACGGTGAATTCTTGAAAAAAAAAAATCACATTTAAAACATGAGGAAGAACAAATATGACAGATCTTTTTTTAACCAAAATCCTCTAGTTGTTCTTTAACCTTTTAACTTCAGAGATATAAACAAATATACCCACATTGGTTCTTATTGAACACTTATCGAATGGTACAAAGGTGACAAAAATTACAAATGGAGCAGATGAGAACAATGTACATATAAAGCCTTTTTAAAGGAGATGGTCTACTGTGATTGAACTTTCTAATTATTGCTTGGGTTTAATTTTTTTAAAGCAAAATAAGAAGAACAGAGACAAAAGTATCCTGCAGTGGCTGAAGGATGAAAGATGCTTCTGGTTGGCTTTGAGCCTGATGAAAGACGTAAATTAGAGAATATCAACTTTAGAGCGTGTGTGGCGCAGAAAGCAGTAAACTAGTCCGGCTACATGTCAGAGACACTGAACGATATTTTTGAGATCATCAGAGTCTCGGTTCAGGTTCGGTTCAGGAGGAATTCCTGGTTAAAATGGGAGCTGGGTTTGCTTGGACAGACGTGAAGCTGATGACCTGATCTCTCCTCTGCAGACGACTGCTGGCTGCTCTCTGCCATCGCGTCTCTGGCGGTGCATCCATCTCTGCTCAGGAGGGTCGTCCCTCTGGGCCAGAGCTTCCAGGACGGCTACAACGGCTGCTTCACCTTCAGGGTGCGTATCTGTTTAGGAAAGCTCAGATGTTAAGGCTGACCGTGAAGGTGCGGCGTTCAGGTTGTTCCCAGGGTTCACGTCTCTCTGTGTGCAGTTCTGGCAGTACGGTCAGTGGGAGGAGGTGAGGATCGACGACCTGCTGCCGACGCAGGGCGACGGTCTGATCTTCCTCAGCTCCCCCGAGAGAAACGAGTTCTGGAGCTCGCTGCTGGAGAAGGCCTACGCCAAGTGAGTGACTGTAATGTTCTGATAATGAGGCTTTTGGTTTTCCTTATGGGGAGGAATACACACACTGAGTGTAGCAGGACGACTTTTTTAACACATACCAGCTTTGGTTTTCATCACGTTTCCACCAGCTGCTATGTCTTGTTTTAATTCGTCTTCTCCATCCATCCATCCATCCATCCATCCATCCATCCATCCATCCATCCATTAGCTCCTGCTTGGTCCGAAGTCGGGTCGCGGGGTCAGCAGCTTCAGCAGAGAACCCTGAGGCCCCTGAGTCCAGGGAACATCCTAACCCAGCGGTTCCCAAACTTTTTTAGCTGCGCACCCCCTTCTATGTCTCAACCGGGTTGACGCACCCCCGATCCCCCACCCCTTAAAAAAAACGCAACAAGCTTTATTATAGCCATATTAAAGTCGCCATGTTTATTCATGCTAAAATGACCAGAACACACATATAACATAATAATCACAATCACAACAATGCGCTCTCGCATTTAAATTAAACTGAAACACTGTAACACAGTTCCAATATAATGAAACAAAGTTATGCGCAGGCTTCCACTTTTAAGAGCAAAGAGGATGGATGACATGCTCAGACTCAGTGGCAGAAAGCAGATAAGTTGAGGAAAATGTTAGAATACTTTGAACATTGAACAAAAATTGCAGCAAGTTTAAATGACCGTGGAACTAACACAACCCGTCATCATAACACAGCGTTGAGCATATTTGCGAGAATGAATAAAGTAGAGGCCACAAGCTAGGTGCAAATGCAGTGGTAGAAGAATATAACTTCTTCTACGCTTCACTTTAAGATGACGTGCATTTTGAATAGCCTGCATTTATTTATTCATTAAAATTACAGTTTTTGATTTAAAATTTTACAAAGGAAATGTTTATTTACACATCTTTATTGTGTGAAAAAAAAAAAATTATCAGACCGCCATTACATTTTTCATCTCGCGCACCCCCTAGAGGCAGCCCACTTTGGGAATCCCTGTCCTAACCAGATGAACCACCTCAACTGGCTCCTCTCGATGTGAAGGAGCAGCGGCTCTACTCTGAGTCTCTCCTAAATGACTGAACTCCTCACCCTATCTCTAGTCACAGTTCATGACCACAGGTGAGGGTTGGAACAAAGATCGACCGGTAAACAGAGAACTTTGCCTTTTTGGCTCAGCTCTCCGCACCACAGCAAGATGCTGCACCAATCCGTCTGTCGATCTCCCATCACTCGTGAACAAGACCCCGAGATACTTAAACTCCTCCACTTGAGGCAGAACCTCACTCCCGACCCGGAGGAGGCATTTTACCCTTTTCCGACTGAGAACCATGGTCTCAGATTTGGAGATTTGGAGGTGCTGTGCGGCTGTGAACCGCTCCAGCGAGAGCTGCAGATCTCCACTCGATGGCGCCAACAGGACCGAGTCATCTGCAAACAGCAGAGACGAGATCCCGACACCACCGAACCGGAACCCTTCCGCTCCTTGGCTGCGCCTAGAAATTCTGTCCATAAACGTTATGAACAGAACCGGTGACAAAGGGCAGCCCTGACAGAGTCCAACTCACTGAAAACGAATCCGACTTACAACCGGCAATACGGACCAAGCTCCCACTCCATCTGTACAGGGACTGGACAGCCTGTAACAACGGGCCCAGCACCCCATACTCCTGGAGTACCTCCCACAGGACCCCATACTCCTGGAGTACCCCCCACAGCACCCCCCGAGGGACACGGTCAAATGACGTCTCTAACTTAACTAGGGGTGCTCCGATCAGGGTTTTTGGGGCCGATCACCGATCACTGAAATCAATATCGGCCGATCCGATACCGATCACCGATCACCGATCGTATTTATTTCCCTTTGTTTCTTGCTGTCTTAGACCTTTTCGACTTGAAAATTGTGGACATGCGCCCCCTAGTGGCCCCGCCATAACTGGAGTGTGCGGTGCTCCACCAACTAACCCAAACACAGCAGCGTGGAGGACCTGTTACTGATAACGCAGACATGTCTTAGATTGATGATGTTAGGCAGTGGCCTCCAGTTACAGATGAAGGTAGTTTATCGCTGTTTTTAAATGATTGGTTATGGAAATAGCATGATCTATTCCCATAATCAAACACTAAAAACTGTGAACGCTGCAACGCTGGTTATAACTAATGTCAACAAGCCATAAAGATTATGCTACTGTAACGTTAACGCTAGCGGTAAATTAGGCTATGTGTTAATGTTATGTTTAATTTATTTAATCATTCTCCTAAGTCATACATTCATTCATTCATTGATTTATAGGCTTGTGCTAGTGCCGAGGGCTACAGTAGCCTCATACTGCTGTTCTTTCGGCCAGAATAGTCCGGGACTCTCAGCGAGACTATGAGTAGTACGAGAGTGAATGTTAACGAAAACTCACCCGGCTGTATTCATTTGGAACAAAGTCCTTTCTGTTGATATTTTTCACCCACGTCTTCCTAACTTCTTGGTTGTCGGTGCGCCCAGGAATCGGTGCAAACTGTATGGCTGCAAACAAGGCAGTCTTCGTGCAGTAAAGGCTTGTGTATTTCATACTTTCTTCTTCCATTGTTGAATTTTCACGCCATTGTTGGCACAGTTTATGACGGAACATTATTCCCACTCGACCCACTCGACATTATAAAAATATATATTTGTAGAAAGAGAAAAACACTGGTTAATCTGCGAGCCGGTGAAAGTGTCGCTCTGTAGCACAACCCAGCAATGGCGGACGGGGTACTTCCGGGGGGGCTGGCCCGAAACGGTCTATAGACAGTGTATGCGCACGAGAATAGAGCGTTTTTGATCGGCTCTTTTGATCGGCTTTAATGACAGTTCTGACCGATCCCGATCATATGCATATCGGCCGATCCGATCAGGTCACCGATCGATCGGAGCACCCCTAAACTAAACACATGTGGACTAGTTGGGCAAACTCCCATGTTCCCTCCAGGACCCTAGTGAGGGTCTAGAGCTGGTCCAGTGTCCCACGACCAGGACGGAACCAGCATTGTTCCTCCTCTCTTCTCTTCTCTCTTCTCCAGCACCCCCGCATAGACCTGACCAGGGAGGATGAGGAGCGTCAGCCTCCCTGGTAATTCGTCTTCTGGGTTTGTAGATTTTCAAGGATTACAGGTTGCAAGAAATAAACGTTTTAGAGCAGTGGTTCTCAACTGGGGGGTCGTGACCCAAAAGTGGGTCGCAGACTCGTTTTCAGTTGGTCGTGGGCCTTTGCCTGGGGAAGGAAATGCTAAAAAAAAAATAAATAAATAAAATTCGTGTCATTCATACTCCTTAACAGTAGATGGCGATAATGGCCTGTAATGAGTTGACACCCGCCAGTTTACACCATAGAAGAAGACCTGCAAAGTTTGTTTACATATGTTGAGCAGGTGAAACGCAGATACAACGAAGAATATATGAGATATGGATTTTCTTATCTTGAAGACAAAGATCAGTGATGGTTATTCAGCTAAAACTATATATTTAGAGTTATTTTTGAAACTCAGTGGTTGCAGTGTTTTATTTCATGTTTGTGCATAAAAGCACTGTTGAGTCTTAAAAATGGCTGTTACTGAAATGTTCTGATTGTTATGTCAGCCTTATGATTAATGCTTAAATAAGTGACTAGATAGTTTTAATAGGAAATTGTTATATATTCAGGAAGTCGTTACTCAGCAAATGCTACATATTTGAGTTCTTTTTGAAACTACTGCTCAGTTTTATTTCATGTTTGTGCATGTTGAGTCTGTTAAAAAAGGCAGAAGTTACTGAAGTGAAGTGTTTTGGATTTAATTAAAATGCAGCTAATTGAGCATCAAAGGGAATATTTTCCACTTGAAGTCATTTTGGTTTTTGCCGTTTTGATTCACCAGTAAACTTATTTTTTTTTTGTGCTGGCATTCAGTGATATTCTATTCTACTATCTCTGATTCAAACTGCACGATCTTTTCATTCAATAAATTAGAGAAGTTGGAAATTTTCCTTGATTTGGGTCACGGCTTGTTATTAAGGGTGATGGTGGGTCCTGAAGCCGGACCAGTTCAGAACCACTGCTGTAGAGGAGGCGTCCTTCACTCTTCCTCTGGTCCAGTTTTTTCAAGGGGGTGTGGGAAAAGGAAATAAAGTCTGTTAACCATCCGTTGCTGTAGGCTGAAAGGAGGCTACAGAGCTCTGGACATGGGCTTCCCTCATGAGGCCATGGTGGACATGACGGGCGGGGTGACGGAGGTGTTTAACGTCGCTTCGCTGCCCAGAAACCTGCTGGACTTCCTCAAGCACCTGCTGGCCAAAGGAGCGCTCATCAACTGCGCCAACGGCCAGGTACGGCGGTGGGAGGGGGGTTATGTGGGACACCACGTGCTCTGGTTTGGTTGTCTGAACCTGCAGGCAGACACTGATACCTGCTCATGCTCAACGATGACTGGGATGTGAGGAGTTATGCAGTCCGGCCTCATCCTGTCCTGTCCTGACCGTGGGTGGATGTTTCCTTCTCTTCAGGGCCCTCTGGAGCAGAAAAATGAACTTGGGATCATGTTCAGACATGCCTACTCCCTGACAGCGGTGGAGAAGGTAATTCTCACTGAGCAGAGTCTACAGAAAAGTTTTTTATTTTACACTGTCTCCTGAACTTTAAACACCATTTTGTGAGAGGTGTAAAACCTCAGACTGTTCTCAGTTATGATGAAAATACTATGAAAATGAGAAGCTGATCCCTCATAGCCCGGTCTCCCCCCCTGCTTTCTCCTGCTTTCACCTGCTCGACCTGCTCCTCTCCCGCCAGGTGAGGACGGCGTACGGCGCCGAAGACTTGGTGCGAATCCTCAACCCCTGGGGAAACACAGAGTGGGTGGGGCCCTGGAGTGACTTGAGAGGGTGAGTCCACACCGACAGGATGATAAAAGTAAGTTTTAAAGAAGTTGAGACGTTCAGAAGTAGAAACGAGGAGCATCATTTTAGGAGAAATGCTTTTCAGCGTAAAATAACAACAAAAACACATCATTTAAGGAGTGAAATGTTGATAAAATTCCACTAAAGCAATGCAATACATAACCGTCGGGGTGAGCTTGTCTCTGTCACACAGCTCCCCCATCAAATACCAGATTCTGTCTCTTTTTAATCAACCAGTTCCAGGTGTCAGTAATTGCCGTTAATGATGCTTGTGGGCTTTGTCCAATCCGCACCAGCAGGAGGCGGTACAACTGGTCGTCAGAGCAAGAACGCCAGCTTTGCATGTCCGGGTTGGGCAAAGCAGCACCTCCCACCAATCCTGGACCAGCAACCACAGGTGTCATTTGACACACAGGAGTTAAAACAAAACAAAAGGAAAATAGTGCACAGAAGGCTTTGGGCCTTAACAACAGCTAGAGGAGTGTTTTGTATTCAAACAAAGACACGCCTCTCTGAGCATGGTTCTCTACAGCTGCTGGCGCCCTGATGAACATAGAGTATCAATCTGCTGATCAGTCGGAGGAGGACCTGCTCGACCAGCTGAACCACGGCTGCCCACATGATGAAATTGAATTCAGTGTCCAAAAAAAATTTTTTTTGGATGCAGGGTCCTCCCAAGTGCAGGATGAGTCGCCCAGTTTTTTCTGTGATTTTACAGAAAAAGTCTGCAGCCGCAGCAGTGACAGCTGAGAACCTGGATACAGGAGGTGACAGTCGAAAGTGCAAAAATCTGCAGTTTATCGGGTCAGCAAGCCGTCAAACACAAAACGGGTAACATGCAGGCAAGGTTAAAGACGAGAATCAAATCAAATAAGTTATGCAGGAAACTTAGAAACAAGTGGTGGAACAACAAACATCCACAAACTACAAACACAAGGAATAATAAACCTACTACTGAAACCTGATTCTGTTTAGGAGGAGCGAGGAGACGAACCAGGTACAGGTGTGGAAGAAAGAAGCAAAACTGACTGAACCTTTCAAAATAAAGCAGGAAGTTCAAGTGAAACTAACGAGGAAAGTCAGCAGCAAAGAATATTATAATAAAATAGGACGTTATTGTTAGGATTTAGAAATTCTTAGTTAGATGCAGAGCTAAACTTTATTGCCTGGGGGTGGCTGTACTGAGGGTGATTGCTGAGTTGTTGCTTGACCTCCTGACCTGCTGTCTTCAAGGGACTATGCATGGCATAGATCAACGTATCTAGTTACATCCTTTCTTGGGTCAAACACACCACCTTTGTTTGGACTGGACATCTGGACTTAATTACTGCAACATTCGCTATACCCCCCCCTCACCAGTTTTAAACTGCTTGAACAATCAGTTGTTGATTAATTCAGACTGTGACTGGACCATCTGGACTTCGGAAATAAAGGACCATTAAACTCAGAGGAACTAAGGACACGCCTCCTCTGGAACCTTAAAAGATGGACACAAATTAACTGGGAGAGTGCATTTGTCCATGGCAGCATCTTGGTGATGTCCTGGACAAGTGTACCATCAGCCGATTAAAATATTCTGCATGGCATAATAATATTTTGTATACATGATTGTATTAAATTCTTGATTGATCTTTGCTTCTAGATTTGTCATTTAGGCACCAGATAAAGAACACGGAGAGACAGATTTTACAATTCAACAACCATCACTGTACAAACATTGATGGGGTTTTTTTCAGAGCGTTTAAAAGCCTCATCCAGGTAAAACTGTGATTTCTAACTCCCGGTGGCCGTGGTGGAGCGGGCAGAGTCGGTTCTCCTCCGGATGGAAGATGGCTGCGTGAATCTCCAGCCAATCACAGCTCCAGTCCCACGGCCAGATAAATGGGACATGAAAGTCAACACACAGGACAAGATGATCTCAATAACAAAAAGACTAAACACTAAACATTTATACTTCACGACGTATCATCTGAAACCATCTCACAGACGTGACCTTGTCCCAAGTTATTCAATACTGCTGGTATAAAATTCAAAATGACTGTGATTTTTTATTTTTTTCCTCTGTATTTGATAAGTTGTCCCTACAGTAACTTTAAACTGAACAGAGTTTAAATGACTTGCTGGTTTTCAGTACTGTTTTTACTAATTTCTATTCTGAACACACGTCCCAAAGAGTTTCAAATGTGACAAATGTGGAAGAAAAAAAAAAAAACCAGTCATCCACCTTTCCCTGATATCAAAGGTCTTTCTTTATTGACTGGTGTCCTCCGTGTGCTCCAGTCCAGAGTGGAACACGGTGAGCGAGGAGGAGCAGCGGCGGCTGGACCGGGTCAGGCAGGAGGACGGGGAGTTCTGGTGAGTTTATGTCATCGTTCATCATCACTGCCAGCTCCGACAAACACGGTCCGCCCTCTGCAAACACAACACAAAGGGCTGCATGCTTTTCTCACACACACACACACTCATACACACACACACACACTTGTGTCATGTGACAGAGAGAATACAGCTGCTGTGACACTAATGACTCCTCTTCTAAAACTACTGATTCAGTAACCGATTAAGCTTCAAGTAAATACTTCATACATTCTCAAATCACCGTAGACGGTTTCGGTGAAGGTTCAGACCCGGTGTGAGGAGTTCGGTCGGTTCAGTCTCGCTCTGTTTCTGCCTCCGTCAGGATGTCGCTGTCAGACTTCCGGCAGCACTTTGAGGTGGTGGAGGTGTGTCACCTGACTGAGTCTCTGAGCGAGCCGGGTCGCAGCGTGCTGCCATGGAACTGCGTCATGCATCATGGGAACTGGGTGCCGGGCATCTCAGCGGGGGGCTCTCCTTTCAGCCGTAAGATGAATGCACGTGTGTGTGTGTGTGTGTGTGTGTGTGTGTGTGTGTGTGTGTGTGTGTGTGTGTGTGTGTGAGCGTGAGTGATGCAGAGCGAACTTGGAAACCTCAAACTCTGTTGACTCTGTTTCTTTTATTTTCCTCTGCTGCATTTATTGTAGCAGAGCAGCTTTTATTTTGAAAGGGCTTGCACGATACAGGTGCAGGATCTGGACCAGGGGTAGGGCAAATCCAGTCCTGGAGAGCTGCTGTCCTGCAAGTCTTAGATGTTTCCCTGGTTCAGCTCACCTGACTCACATGAATAATGGGTCGTTAACGGTCTTGTGAAGACCAGCTGGTGGTGATCCATTCATTAGAATCAGGTGTGTTGTGTCTGGGAAACATCTAAGACCTTCACCAGTGACCCTCCAGGACTGGGACTGCCCAGTCTTGATCTGGACACAATGCAGCGGAAGTTTTTAGGGATTTGAATAAAGAGGCTAAAAAAAAAAAAAAAAAGAGCTTTCAGTCCTCTGCTGTTTTGGTCTGTTTGTGAAAGTCGTCTTCCTGCAGCAAGTTTCTACAGGTTTAATTGTTTAGTGTGTTATTCCAGCGTGCAGATCGTGGTTCTAACACTCTAACAGGGTGTGGAGGACTCAGACAAGGCTTCTTATTGATAGAGAGTTTGTCTGGGATAAAAACGCCACAGCAACTAAACTAGCAACAACCCAGATTCAACAATCTGGTTGCTACAGACACGGTTCAAGAGTCACAACTCAAATGAAGATGTATTATTATTAGGGCTGGGCAACAATTAAAATTTTAATCGCAATTAATCATATTATTTCCCTGATTAATCACAATTAATCACATTGTATACGCAGAATCAAATAATGAATTCAAAAGTAGTGTAAAGGTCACTTTTATTTAAATGTTCTGCTGCCATATGAACTAAAGTGTCATAACATTTGTTGTTCAAACACTTTTAACATCAGCACTTGTCAGTAACACATATTTAGTGTAAATCTCATTTTTAAAAATTGTAAAATAAAATAAAGCTTATTGCCACTGCCAGGACATTAATGTCATCCTGTTTTTATATATAAAAAAAAAAAAGTCTATAAACAAAATCCAACAAAATGATTGTGTCTCAGCACAATCAGAACATTAAAACCGGTAATTTCTGAGGTAACAGCAGAAACTTTTAACGGGGAGTTTAACTTGTCAGTTGTTACAAATAACCTTGTTTCTGTTAAATCCTCCGTCTGGGAGAACTTTAAAATGAAAATGTCCATGTTAAAGTTCAGTAACTTTATCAATCCGTGTATCTATCATTCTTTACATTTTCAATTGTCAATCAAAAATTAAAAAAATTAAAAAGTGACATTTTATTACGTTTTTCGTTTTTCAATCTAACACAAAAAAAAAGAAAAAAAATGCCCTTTTATATATGTATATATATATATTTCAGTTTTAGACTTGGATCAAAAATACGAAATTAAAAAAATGGGCCACAGAACTGAATTTGTTTTCTAATAGAGGACTGGACTTTCTGTTGTCATTACACATCTGAGCCACTAGATGGAGCCGCACTGCAGTAACCAGCTAGAGAACAGCAGGACAGTGAACACATGGAGCAGATCTGATGGAACATGGAGGAATGACGCCAAAGTTTTGTTGCAGTCCAGATTTTTTTTTCAGACAGAATTGTTAATATTTCTACCTGAGTTGCTACCTGAACTGTAAAGTTCATGGATTTTTACTGTTCTCCATGTCTGTTTTAGCCTTTCCTTATGTTTACTGTTTTCCGGTTCCGCAGCAGCCAGTAACAGACTTTTCAAAACAAAAGCATGTGAGCAGCATGCCTTAAAATAATGCGCGATAAAATAAATGTCGGCATTATAAATTAATGAGTTAGTGCGATAATGTGGCACATGTGGGCACAACGCTGCCATAACTGGCCCCTGGACCAACTCTGTAACATCGTCCCGAAGTCAAAACATTTTGTTCATGATTGTGGAGGTGAACAAAAGTGAAAGAAATCCAAAGTGTGGTTGTGAACGTGTGTTTTTTTGTGGATCCAGCCCAGTTCTGGCAGAACCCTCAGTTCCACTTCGTCCTGTCGGAGGTGGATAAAGACCCCACCGACGGCCAGAGGAGCTGCTCCTTCATCGTGGCTCTGATGCAGAAGTACCAGCGGCGCAGAGGCGTCCACCTCGCCATCGCCCTGCACGTATACCCGGTACACGACACGCACACAACACAAGACGTGCACTATAGAGGGTTTGACTTCCTTTTCAACATTCCTGTTCACCTGCACGCACCTTTGTCTCTTCAGGCGCCTCCTCGGAGGACGCACCTGTCGCCCGAGCACCTGCTGGCCCTACGCCCGGTCCTCCGCAGCCACCAGTACTCCTCGCGTCGGGAGGTCGTCCTCCGCGGCTCCCTCCCTCCCGGCCGCTACGTCATCGTCGCCTCCACAGCGGAGCCCAATCAGCAGGGAGCGTTCCTCCTGCGGGTGCTGACGGAGCGGGGCAACGCCGCCACGTGAGTCACGCATCAGTCCGTCTGTTTAGAAGTAAAACTGCATTTTTAGACTGCAACACTGTCACGTCACCTGCTGTTTTATTATTCCGACCCAGTCATAATTTAAGTAGAGGTCGTTATCAATAAAAGCTTAAATTGGACTTCTCGTTTCTGAGAATCTAAAAAATGTATCCTGCAGTGACCAAAACATAATTAGCATTTTCAGCTCTTGATTGTTCATTTTTTTTCTCATAAATGTGATTCTGTCATCTTTGAATGTCTTTTTTTTTCTTCAGTCCATCTTCCAATCCAGTCCCAGAAGATGTCTTTTCAAAATCGGAGGTATAAGTTCAGTCACTTTTACATCTTTACATTCACATTGTGACGACATAAATGCAACAATTTAATCACAAACCTCTTAAAGGGGAGTTTTTTATGGAGCTAAAAGCTAAAAGTCAAATGTTTTGTAACTCAAAAACAAAAATCTGAACTTTGGGCTCTTATTTTTTTTTCACTTACAAATTTCTTGTTTTCAGATTTCAGATCTTTTTTTTTCACTTTCGAAATCTTTTTTTTTTCAGGTTTAGACTTTTGACCGTCGGGGCGGGACATCATGATTTGTCGATGGTCACATGCATCTCCACCTAATTTACCCACAATGCACCGCGGCCGCCCGACAAGCGCTTTTTTAAAAACATTTTATTAATTAATTTATTTGTTTTTTTCAAAAAAGCGACCATAGACAAATCTGTGGAGTTTTACTCTATAGAGCAGGAGATGGTCAGGTGATGCTCAGCTCCAGCTTTGAGCATAACCGGTGTTCAATAGCTGCATGTAGAAGTGAGACGTTTTGAAGCATTAACCATAGTTGTTAAACAGCAAAATCAGGCAAGAACATCTCTTTATACTGCAATTGGTCCAATCTAAGCAGCTGGATAAATGTATGTCGGGTTTTCACTGCCAACCAAGTGTAAATGGTATGAAGAAATCATTTGTTCAACAGTTAATAGTACAACTGTTCCTAAAGGCAACGTGTTTGAGAAAGGTTCTCAGCCTTGTCAATAATGATATCCCGCCCCCTGCGTTAGATCAGGGTCAAAAGTCTGAACCTGAAAAAAAAATATCTGAAAGCGAAAAAAAAGATTTGAACCTGAAAAAAAAAAGATTTGAATGTGGAAAAAAAAGATCTGAAAACAAGAAATTTGTAAGTGAAAAAAAAATAAGAGCCCAAAGTTCAATATCAAAACTTCAACTTTCAAATTCAGATTTTTGTTTTTGAGTTACAAAACTTTTTACCCTGATTTAGCTCCAAAGTTTTTACAGTATTGTTTTAGTATTACTGCTTTATTTAAAGCCAAGAGATGTAGCAATACCACTTATGACCACACGGGGGCAGCGAATCACACAAAAATACATTCATGTGTCAAATGGTCTATGAACATGCTCAGATTCATGTTTGCACATCACTGACAAAGACTTGATACATCATAACCTGACTGCAGCTGTGATAGCAGTATTAAATCTATGGTTTTTAAATTTGAATTTGAGGAAAAGATCAGGAAAGCAGAAGAAACTTGACTTCATTTTGAGCGATGTGATTGGTCTAAAAACCTGTCAGTCATTGTCAAATGAATGCTCAAGGGGAAGCAGGTCCTTTAAGATCAGTTCACTGTTGACAAAAAGAGTTCAGCTTGATAGAAATCTAGTCAGACGTGAATCTGCGGAAACCGTTTTGGCCGTCGTTAAAGCGCAGTCGTCGACCTGCGAGTATCGTCAACCTAAGTTCCCAAAAGATTTTCCCAAAAGGGAATGTCTGTTTCACTGACATAAGCTTGTAAATCTAAGACACACAAATATCTGAGACAAAAATACAGGCTCTTTTTTCAATGTTTTAACCCCAGTTTGATTTGTTTCCTTGCAGCCTTCTTCTTCTCACCAGGCTGCTCTTCCTTCATCCAAATCCATCAGACAGCTGTTCAATAAGCACAGCGACAAGGTAAGACAGCTGTTTTGGATTTATTGACAGTTCCCAGAACAGCTCTTCTGCAGCAGGTCAATGATGGTGTTAAAGTTATGCCTAATAACTGATTTAACTTAGTTTCCTGATGTTTGTGAAATGTCTGTGACATGGTGCAGTTACCACATGGATGCTCATGCAGGGAGGGCGCTTCTTTAGATGTTAAATATTCTCTCTGAGTTTTGATGCCTTTGCCCTGATAATGAGCGTGTGCACATTCATAAAACGACGAGGACGTGATCATCAAAGCGCATCGAGACAAGACCGAGGTACAAAGATGTGCAGCGAAGCGACAAGGTCGTGATTGCGTCAGCGTTTTACTGAGTTTTCACTGCAGACTCCCAGATTCATGCTCTCAAGGACATATTTTTTTTTAAACATACATGTCTGTTCAAACTCTCTCCTTGTGTGCCTCGCTGGCTGCTTTGTGTGGCTCATGTTTCTTGTTTTGTGCCCTCAGAAAGGATTCTGCAAACCGCTGCACCTCCACAACCTTCTGACCGAGGCCATACAGGGAGGAGGTCGGTCACGTTTGATCCTGTCATAAGTCTCTGCTTATGTCACTGACGGATTCTTACTGGAACGAGTTAGATATTTTCACTGTGCTAACTGGTGTCGTTATGTATAAAAAAAAACCTGTAACGAAATAGAGCAGCTGTGGACAACACGATCATAAATGATGCTGGTTGTTTTACACGATTTAACTTCTGACTTTCTCTGTCGTCTTCAGCGTTGGCTGGAAGTGAGAAGTACTTGGCTCTGGAGCACTGCAAGAGTCTGGTGGTCCTCATGGATGTATCCTTTGGAAACATCTTAAACATCCCTTTTGGATTTTTATCTTGGTGCGTCTGACTCTGGTTCCAGGGCTCAAGTCCCCGTTCGGGCGTCTGCAGCTTTTCTGTCGCTTCAACGCTCAGAAGTTGTGCATATCCTACATCAGAGTACAAGAACCCGTATTATTACTTTATTTTTATGCTTATAAGAGAGGGAGTTAATGAAATAGAGCTGAGCGATTTTATCGATTCTGCGATATATATCGATATTTTATTTCTCCAGTGAGTATCGATTTTTCAGCTGCGGGTATCGATATTCTAAGCTCCATTCAAAACCCCCGTGTCCTGCGGGGATGCTCTTCCTGCACTTTGCAGAAAGAGCAATAATTATTGGCTGCCATGGTTTGTTTTTACTGAACCTGGTGGCTAGCATGGCTAGTATAGCTACCTCATATGTTCAGTATCAAGCCAAAAAAGCTGCCAAAGAAGGACACTTGCTGTACTTTAACTCTCCCTTACCTTTAAAACGCTTGCAAGCAACAATTTGCACTATTTTTCTCAACAAATCTTTCATTCATTTTGTCCAGCATTTACAAGCTGCCTGTCAGCCATATAATGTGTAATTGATGCTTTCGGTTCAATTAATTCAAACAAAGTCATTGGAACACTCACAAGATGTCACCAAAATCACTTTGTCCCTTTAAAATCTTTATTAAAAAATGATGTAAATGTATCTGAAGATGAAAATCGTGAGTCGAATATCGTGTATCGTATCGTATCACTAGATTAGTGTATCGCTACAGACCTATAATGAAAAGAAAACGTCCCGTGACATGTTAGAGGAGCCTCAAAAGTCCAAATGATGAGGATGTATCTCCGTGGTGACAGCGGTCCAGAAAAAGGAGGAAACGTGCATGGCTTTGTTCGTGTCTCCGTGACCTCATTACGTCATCCTGCAAGCAGAAACTCTTCCCTGGTGTTAATAAATACATGTTAAATATCTGCTGACATCCTTACTGTGAGGTAGAGAAAGCTCTAATCATTCAAAGATTACTAAAGAAGAAGAAACTGTAGTTCAGTCGTCTGGAGTCTCCAGCCTGTTTCTCAGCCGAATAAAAGTCATAACTGTGCTTTAATTTGTGAAGAATCGCATCCTCGTATCTTAATCATCTTGAAACAACAACCTCTGAGAGTGGAGAGTCAGCTGGGTTTCTTTTAAAGCTGGCATCACCTGGACAGAGACGTGAACCCTGGACCTTCACAAATGCAGATCTGATGCTCCAGTCGTCCAGCCTGTCTGGTTTCCTTCATCTGCTGTTCACCTGTGAGACATGAAACTCTGCAGACTGAAGAATCCAGGCTGCTGCCATCAGCACGTTGGGATTTGCTTCGCAGCTTTTTTTTTAGAAACAATTTAGAGGATTCAAACTGAAAACTACCTGGTCCGTGGTCTTTTTTTTTTTTTTTGGTTAAGTTTTCTTGACCGCAGCGTTTCTCCGTCCAGAGCCAAGGCATCGCTCAGCTGAGCTGGCCCGAGTTTCAGAGTCTGTGGGACAAGATCAGGAGGTGGACGGTAAGACCGGCGGCCCGACTCGGGAAGTGGAGTCTGAGCGCAAACATCTGGGCCCAGATGCATAAATGACGTGTGTGCCTTTTCCCGCCCACGAGCATCCCACCCATTCCTGAGACCATATGCATAAAAACAGACAATTCCACTACAAATGTAATAATAGTGATTATGGTCTGACTTTTGTCTATTTGCATAAGTTTTATGTATTTATTTGTGTCTGGGTTTCTCCTGGTGCTGTGGCCTCAGAACGTGATCCGTTGATCATAGGAGTCAGCGTTGCATGAGTTTGGTTGTTTCTTTCTCTACGTTGGTTCTGTGATGGACCTGCATCCCCTGCTTATCCCTCGATGACGTCCGAGTTAGGCTCCGCCCCCCAGCCCCGACTGGGATGAATGATAGGAAAATGAATGAACGAATAGATGGAAGTGGATGCTGGTGTTAGCTTAGTGGCATGATTTTACTCTGAGGAGCCAAAAATGTGACTTTAATGTGAAGAATAAGAGGGTTTAGGTAATGTTATACACTTCTAGCATTTGATAGTATTTGGTTTATGCAGCTCTTCAGGTTTCTGAGACCTCCTTGTCATCTCGCTGTGAGGCTGATCTTAAGTTCCAGGCTGCTCGTTCATCCATTGAGGATAATGTGAGGATTAATGGTCCTCGTCTACCTCTGATGCTTCATATATGTAATGCAGCCCTTTGTTTCACACATCCGCCAGGCCCTTTGCTCTGAACTCGCAGATCTGATCCATTCTGCTACTTTTTTCCATTTATCGTTTCTTTTTTTTAGTGGTTTCAGAGCTAAAAGAAAGCAAGTGAAACAGGTTTCCTTTTCTTTTTTCTATTTCACTGATCATCTCAGCTTCATTCAGAGTAAAGTTATTGTTGTTTTCATTCTCATGTTCGTTTAGTCGTGGTGCATAATCAGTTTTATGCAAATGACTAAGAGGAGACTGACTTCAATCTCTGCATCCATTCATGAATGAAATTGGGAGTGAAAATAAGGCTCGTACATCCATCTATCCATTAACTCATCCGTGTTGGAGTCACAGGAGCTGCAACCTAAGAGAAGGTCAAACCTTCCTCTCCCCGGTCGCCTCCTCCAGATACAGATGTTTGAAGTTTTAGATGCCTGAACCCGTCCAGCTGGTCCTCTCGGTGTGCACGAGCAGCAGCTCTACTCCTCTGCTTCTGCCTTCATGCAGACACACCTTTCAGTTATAAAACCACCCAGAACTTTATGCATCTGGCTCCTGGATGTGACTAGATCAACTGGCCCGAAGATGCTGAAAAAAAAAATGACACAGGAGACGTGTTTTCTTTGTTTCACTTCTCACCCAAGAAAGTGAAAAGTAAAAGTAAAGTTTTAAAGGGATAATAGCTGCGTTTAAACCTGTTACTGAGCCACGTTTTACTTTCAAGTTGCTCCTCAGTCCCCGAAGAAAGAAAACTAGGCAGTGTTTGCCTTACAAAACTCACTTATTTGAAGCTGTGCAGTAATTCTAGTTTTTGGGGATTCAGTTCTCACGCACCGGTTTGTTGTATTTTTTCCCTCCTCAGGACATCTTCCTGGTGTTCGATAAGAACAAAACTCACCACCTGGAGTACCAGGAGGTCGCCCCGGCTCTGAAGGCAGCAGGTGAGGCTCACGGGAGGAAATATGCTACCTCATTCATTGTAGCCGCGCTTCATTTTGTGACGCCTGTGTTTCTGCCTCCACATCCGAGTCAGCAGGGGGCGACAAAACACCTGAAATCACTCCATCCTCCTTTTCTCCATATCAGGCATTGATAGGTGAAGGTTTTTGGTGAACCAGGGTTGTACCAGTGTGATAAAACTTGCACAGTGGGCCAGCACAGTTCTTTGTTCCTGTTTCAGGCTTAGAGACTCAACTGTAATGTTTTTTTTTCTGAGCCTTTTGAAGGGATTTAAACCTCCATTACTCTTGCGTTTAATAAGTGACTCAAACAAGAGCAACTGTTCTGCTGTGATTGAAACCAGAGGACCTTCTTCTCACCTGAGGTTTCCTGTGTGCTCCTCTGCTGCTGCAGGCGTCCTGGTGGATGATCTGGTGATGCAGCTGGTGGGACTGAGGTACACGGAGCCCGACTTGACCGTCAGCTACCCGGGCTTCCTGTACCTGGTGATGAAGCTGGAGAGCATGATCCGTAAGTGAGGGCGCTGGGGATGGTGGAGATGATTTTAGCATTTTATCTGACGTGATCAGGACTAAACTACTGATTGTTTTAATAACTTTCAGTCGTTGCTCACCACCGGATGGAAATGCATGGATTTAAGGTGTAAAGCAGCCATTCCCAAACTTCAGAATACCAAGGCCCAATTTGAAATGTGAAAAATCTCCACGGCCCACCGAAACCTTTAATCACAACTGTGATCAACATACAGGACCAGGAACCATGTTCCGATATTAATGTGAGGGGTCAACAAATAAGGTGACACTTGTCATATTAAGTTAAGATGACAGTAGAATAACACTTAATTGGGTTGTTTTTATTACTTCTTAATGTTTTTTTTAATCATGTCATAAATATTTTACAGTAATCAAAGACAAATTCATAAAAGATAGAGGATTTAAACACATTTGTTTAATTTTAATGACCTCTCACGGCCCACCTGCAGTACCACGACGGCCCACCAGGGGGCAGCGGCCCACACTTTGGGAATCGCTGGTGTAAAGGAATAGATTATAGTCTTCAATAGACAATGTATTTGTAATTTACAGTGATCCCTTGCCAAGTCGTACTTTAAGTTAGTTATTCACGGATTTTTCAGAAATATATAATATAATAAAAAGATCAAGAAAAAAATCGCGGAAACATCACAGGATGTTGTGCGCGTTCTCTCACTGCGAAGAAATGTTGTGAGCCAGCCTGGCCCCTTTAAGAAGGTGGCCTTGTGGGTAATGGTGTGGCCTTATGGGTATAATAATGTGTGTGTCGTGGGATGGCAGAACAAAAACGGCTCCCGTTCACGGATTTTGATTTCACGGGGGGGGGGGGGGGGGGGGGGGGGGGGGGGGGGGGGGGGGGGGGGGGCACCGGTCCCTATTAACTATGAAAAATAAGGGATCGCTAATAGGTCTTCTTCTTCTTCTACCAGCTTTTCTCTTCAGGGTTCACATCTTAGCTCGTCTTCTGCATCGATCAACTGTGTATCATCTGTCACCGTATCCAGAAATGTCTGTACCAGTGCATTAACTATTCCTCCGCATGTCCAAACCAGCGAGCCTCACATATTTTTATCTCTAAGACATCCGACCTCGGCGGCTCCTCCGAGGTTCCTCCCTCTTAACCCCGTCCATCCGCTGTCGTCACTGTGAGGGAAGCGTTAACATCTCCCGCTGTGCCGCCTCCAGCTCTCCTTCCGGGCGTTTAAAAGAAAAATTAATAAACAAAGCCAAAGTACCGCAGGGCGGGACGTCCAAAAACGCATGGAATCCAAAAACTGGCAGGTGAAATACTGAACTTGGGTGGAGCAGGAGAATCCTCGCAGTCACGTTGAGGATCTGACAGACGACGAAGAAAAGCAACAAGTGTAACTAACGTGACGCAGACGTGGCGGTAACAGAGCCCAGGTGTGAAACACTGACAGGAGGCAGAACCAAACTGTACGCACAAAGAAGAAATGTCCTCTGAGTAAAACAGGAATCAAAGTTAACATGCAAATGTAAAGGAAAAGATTAAAGAAACGTAAACAAAACCCACAACTAAGTTAAAGTTGAGCTCTATGTGGTGTCGTCGTGGAGATAAACACAGCGCGTGTCTGCTCTGCTGGACTCATCACGATTTCAGATTATTGAGAGGAAAAGAGTCAAATCCACTGCAGAGCAGAGAGGGTTTCAATCCGTGTATGATTCGTTCTTTCCATTTTCAACTGTCAATCAAAAATTAAAAAAGGAAAAAGGGGCGTTTTATGTCGTTTTTCGTTTTTGAATCCAACATAAAAAACAAAAAATGCCCGGTTTTTCGTATTTCAATTTTAGACTAGGATCAAAAATACGAAATAAAAAAGTGGGCCACGGGACCGAATTTGTTTTTAATATTTTAACTGGTCCCGTTTACGTGACCCGGAAGTGGTTTTGTGCTGCATTTCCGGTAGCATGGCGGCGCTAGAATCAAATACTAGTTTGATCAAGGACTTATTCAGCAGCGGTTTGACACACGCTGAAATTTCCTGCACCTTGCAGCAGATGAGTATCCTGTAGTGATGGTGAGATGAAGCCTTATGAGGCACCGAACCATTTGAGCCGATCGGTTTCAGAAAAGGTTCATTACTAGAAGCTTCATCTGCACACGACACCACCTACTGGACAGATGTTATAATCACAGGCAGCTGGATCTCAACCACAGCTGTTTGTGGCGCATTGAATATTTGTCTGTCATGGCCCTTGGGAATGATTATGAATTACAAAGAACATCAATGACTATGAATTACAAAGAATGCATGACCAAATAAATTCTCTACATACATTATCACATATGTGTATAATAAAATATGCCATGGATGTATTCTCTGTGTGTATAGTTTCCCAGTATGGAAGTATCATATGTGGCAGGTTGTGTAATGTTTTTTTTTTTCTTTTTTGTCACTTTAAAAGAATAGCATGGGCCTGAACATGCAGAGGACAGTGAAAGTGCTGGTCAAACTAGGAAGATGGAACTGAATATGTTTGTGTAACTTGAACAATGATGTACAGGACAGGGAAAACTTTTGTCATTTTTATTAAGAAGTAACAATCTCTCAACAGGTTTTCAGCGATTCCTCTTTTTTTTTTTTTTTTACACAACCTCTCTGGCCTTTCACACATAGGTACAGAAGATGTTGTTGTGCACAAAGGCGCAAATAATATTTTTCAAAAAGTAGGTTGTCTGATAATCGAGGTCAAAACTTTTCTACTGTCATTACACATCTGCGCCACTAGATGGCGCTGCACCGACGTAAACAGTAGGTGAATGGAGCGTCACAGTGAACAGATGTAACAGATCTAATGATAAATGGAGTAAGCATGCGACAGACTTTTTTAATACATTCTAGAAAAGCTTTATACAGTAATTTTTTAATGTCTACCCAAAAATGTTTTAGGAATTCGGACGTTAAACCGTCGATCCCTGGTGATTTACTGTTTTTCATTTGTTTTAGTGCATTTTCAATTTCTGTTATATTTAATTCTTCTTCAAGTATATGTTTGTCTTCTGCATCCAGTTTTTTAATGTCATCATTGATGCTTTCAAATAGAATGTCACATTCTGATTTATTAAATTTTGACTTATATAAGTTACTATACCCATACACAAATCTGATATATTGCCATATATGTACATATAGGTGACATATTTGCCAAAATATTTTATGATATATGTACATATATGTAATTGCAATATTTGATTTAAACTTATATTCTAAAATACATGTGCAAACATGTAGAACAGGTATTTGCTTTTGAAATATATTTTTAAAATATATGGTAAAGTAAGTGGTCTAGATATTTGTATTTGACATATATTCCAAAAAATTGTTGGAATATGTAGTTTAGATATTTGTTCTTTACATATATGTCAGAATAAATGTGCAAATATGTAGTCTAGATATTTGTTTAGAACATATATTTCAGAATAAATGCTCAAACATTCAGTCTAGATATTTGTTTATGACATATATTCCAAAATAATTGTTAAAATTTGTTGACTAGATATTTTTGATGGCTTATTTTTATATACAAGTCAAATACATATAATGAGCAATATATTGCTATTTCATATACCAACATTGATGCTATACTAATATATGTGACATATATGTTTGAAAAATATATGTGCTGAATATGCCATACATATATGTGCCACATATATTTTCCATATATAAAAGGGGCCATTTTTGTAATATTTTAAAATATATGTTCCAAATATGTACCTATATGAATTCTGATGTTGCTTGGATGTTACTAAGTTTAGACTTATCATGCAGTGGTCTGTGAGTGGAGAAGGTGAAATGTCACAATTTGAAATATCGTTGCATAGCTCGCTTGAAATCAGCCAGTAATCTAGTCTAGAGCACTGACCGTTTCCTGCAGAGTTATACCAAGTAAACTGAACAGATGTTGGATTTAACGTTCTCCAATAATCAGTTATGCATGTTGTTGTACATAAATTCAGTATGGTGTCATCGTATACAGGTTGAGAATACCTGTGAGGTATTCTATCTAGCCAAGAGTCTGGGGCTATATTATGGTCTCCTCCCAAAATCACTTTGTCTGAACAATATGTTGTTTTCCATTCATTTATAAGTTGACTTAATTTTGCATAAAGATTTATATTAGCTGCTTTGTTGTTATAGCCATAAATGCATATTAAGATATAACGTTTATCATTTATCTCCACTACCACCACCATTAACCAGTGTCCTTCAGTATCCCATTTCCCATCAATTATACTGCCTGGAAATCTATTAAATAATATCATGACTCCTGCTGAGTGTGACGTTCCATGAGCAAAAAAGGCATAATTCCCCCCATTGAAGTTTCCAAAATTTTTCATCAATCATAACTGAGTGAGTCTCCTGTAAAAAAAACACATTGTGATTTTTGATCCTTACAAAACAGAAAAATGGCTTTACGCTTAGTACTATTTTTTCAACCCCCTTACATTTAATGACATAAAAGAAATAATGATTGTTTCAAGACGCGCTTAAACTTCGCTTTTTCCGTGCAGGAATGAACATGTTGTCCTTAATAACATCCTATCACAAACCACAAGAAAAAACATACCAGCTTTAAATTCAAGTCTTCAAACTTTTTTTTTTTTAAAACAGTCATTTTAACTTCCACCTCGTAAGATTTGTCTTAACAATACCTGAGAGTTATAACTGTAAACATAAAATATCTTACCATGTTTCTGAATTTCTGTCTTGCAGAAGCAACTATATGTTTTACTAAAGTGCCTGAGCATTTGCTTATTATAGCAGTTTTTATGGGTCAACTCTGTGTCCATCGATGAGTGCATACCCTTCTCTTAATCAGGCCTTCTTCCCATTTCGTCTGGCTTCTTGCACCTTGGGCCAGAGCTTTGCACGAGCCTCACGATCTTCCTTTGAGAAGTCTTCCTTGAACTGGATGTTCATTTCCTTGCAGACTCTGGCCTCTCTTGATTTCTTCCATATTTCGTCACGAACAGTTCGCAGGGCAAATTGGATGATAATCGGTCTGGGCATCTTGTTGGTAGCTGCGTCGTTCCTCTTTCCCAGGCGGTGCACTGTGTCTACTGAGTCGCGGAGCTTCTCCACTGACAGCGGGATCACACGTGTCAAGATGCCAATCACCGTCTCTCTTGTGTTCTCCTTTTCTTTTTCGGGAAGGCCCATCAATCTGAGATCCCACCTTCTCTTATATCGTGTTTGTTCCAGACACATCTGCTTCAATGAGACATTTTCTTTTCTCAGTAACACTACTTTTTCTTTCATTTTGTTTATTTCTTCCTTATTTTCTCTCACAGCTTGTGTGTTTGCTTCCATCCGACTTTCAAAGATTTTCAGCCTGTCGTCCTGCTCATCAAATCTCTTTATCAGAGCTTGAATTGCATTAAAGATGGTTTCATTTGTAATCTCACCCTGCTGGTTGTCTTTTTTGATCTCTGCTTCTTGGGATTTGGGCTGGGCAGAGGTGTATGATCATGAGGCACTTCTTCCATGTCGTATATTTCTTGTAGCACCTCATCATCACATGCCTCTTGCAGGGCTATCCTGTCGTAGTCATGGTCCGTTAGCATTTGAGTTTTAGCCGCTTTGCTAGCGTTAGCCATCTCGTTGAAAAAACTTAGAGCAAAAAGTGGTCTGTCTCGGAAGCTAACTGACGCATGGTTGTGGAAGGCAAGCATGCTCAGCTGTCTGAGCATGCTCAGTGTGTGTCTGAGCATGCTCAGTGTGTAAGGCTGTCTGAGCATGCTCAGTCTGTAAGGCTAACTGAGCATGCTCAGTTAGCCTTACAGACTGAGCATGCTCAGTCTGTAAGGCTGACTGAGCATGCTCAGTCTGTAAGGCTGTCTGAGCATGCTCAGTGTGTAAGGCTGTCTGAGCATGCTCAGTTGTGAGCATGCTCAGTGTGTAAGGCTGTCTGAGCATGCTCAGTGTGTAAGGCTGTCTGAGCATGCTCAGTTGTCTGAGCATGCTCAGTGTGTAAGGCTGTCTGAGCATGCTCAGTGTGTAAGGCTGTCTGAGCATGCTCAGTCTGTAAGGCTAACTGAGCATGCTCAGTCTGTAAGGCTGTCTGAGCATGCTCAGTCTGTAAGGCTGTAACTGAGCATGCTCAGTGTGTAAGGCTGTCTGAGCATGCTCAGTCTGTAAGGCTGTCTGAGCATGCTCAGTGTGTAAGGCTGTCTGAGCATGCTCAGTGTGTAAGGCTGTCTGAGCATGCTCAGTGTAAGGCTGTCTGAGCATGCTCAGTCTGTAAGGCTGTCTGAGCATGCTCAGTGTGTAAGGCTGTCTGAGCATGCTCAGTTGTCTGAGCATGCTCAGTTGTCTGAGCATGCTCAGTGTGTAAGGCTGTCTGAGCATGCTCAGTGTGTAAGGCTGTCTGAGCATGCTCAGTCTGTAAGGCTGTCTGAGCATGCTCAGTGTGTAAGGCTGTCTGAGCATGCTCAGTCTGTAAGGCTGTCTGAGCATGCTCAGTGTGTAAGGCTGTCTGAGCATGCTCAGTGTGTAAGGCTGTCTGAGCATGCTCAGTGTGTAAGGCTGTCTGAGCATGCTCAGTGTGCAAGGCTGTCTGAGCATGCTCAGTCTGTAAGGCTGAATGAGCATGCTCAGTCTGTAAGGCTAACTGAGCATGCTCAGTGTGTAAGGCTGTCTGAGCATGCTCAGTGTGTAAGGCTGTCTGAGCATGCTCAGTCTGTAAGGCTGTCTGAGCATGCTCAGTCTGTAAGGCTGTCTGAGCATGCTCAGTGTGTAAAGGCTGTCTGAGCATGCTCAGTCTGTAAGGCTGTCTGAGCATGCTCAGTCTGTAAAGGCTGTCTGAGCATGCTCAGTCTGTAAGGCTGTCTGAGCATGCTCAGTGTGTAAGGCTGTCTGAGCATGCTCAGTGTGTAAGGCTGTCTGAGCATGCTCAGTCTGTAAGGCTGTCTGAGCATGCTCAGTCTGTAAGGCTGTCTGAGCATGCTCAGTGTGTAAGGCTGTCTGAGCATGCTCAGTCTGTAAGGCTGTCTGAGCATGCTCAGTCTGTAAGGCTGTCTGAGCATGCTCAGTCTGTAAGGCTGTCTGAGCATGCTCAGTGTGTAAGGCTGTCTGAGCATGCTCAGTCTGTAAGGCTGTCTGAGCATGCTCAGTCTGTAAGGCTGTCCTGAGCATGCTCAGTCTGTAAGGCTGTCTGAGCATGCTCAGTCTGTAAGGCTGTCTGAGCATGCTCAGTGTGTAAGGCTGTCTGAGCATGCTCAGTGTGTAAGGCTGTCTGAGCATGCTCAGTGTGTAAGGCTGTCTGAGCATGCTCAGTGTGTAAGGCTGTCTGAGCATGCTCAGTGTGTAAGGCTGTCTGAGCATGCTCAGTGTGTAAGGCTGTCTGAGCATGCTCAGTGGTGTAAGGCTGTCTGAGCATGCTCAGTGTGTAAGGCTGTCTGAGCATGCTCAGTGTGTAAGGCTGTCTGAGCATGCTCAGTGTGTAAGGCTGTCTGAGCATGCTCAGTGTGTAAGGCTGTCTGAGCATGCTCAGTCTGTAAGGCTGTCTGAGCATGCTCAGTGTGTAAGGCTGTCTGAGCATGCTCAGTGTGTAAGGCTGTCTGAGCATGCTCAGTGTGTAAGGCTGTCTGAGCATGCTCAGTCTGTAAGGCTGTCTGAGCATGCTCAGTTGTCTGAGCATGCTCAGTGTGTAAGGCTGTCTGAGCATGCTCAGTCTGTAAGGCTGTCTGAGCATGCTCAGTGTGTAAGGCTGTCTGAGCATGCTCAGTGTGTAAGGCTGTCTGAGCATGCTCAGTGTGTAAGGCTGTCTGAGCATGCTCAGTGTGTAAGGCTGTCTGAGCATGCTCAGTGTGTAAGGCTGGCTGTCTGAGCATGCTCAGTGTGTAAGGCTGTCTGAGCATGCTCAGTGTGTAAGGCTGTCTGAGCATGCTCAGTGTGTAAAGCTGTCTGAGCATGCTCAGTGTGTAAGGCTGTCTGAGCATGCTCAGTGTGTAAGGCTGTCTGAGCATGCTCAGTGTGTAAGGCTGTCTGAGCATGCTCAGTGTGTAAGGCTGTCTGAGCATGCTCAGTCTGTAAGGCTGTCTGAGCATGCTCAGTGTGTAAGGCTGTCTGAGGCTCAGCATGCTCAGTGTGTAAGGCTGTCTGAGCATGCTCAGTGTGTAAGGCTGTCTGAGCATGCTCAGTGTGTAAGGCTGTCTGAAGCATGCTCAGTGTGTAAGGCTGTCTGAGCATGCTCAGTGTGTAAGGCTGTCTGAGCATGCTCAGTCTGTAAGGCTGTCTGAGCATGCTCAGTCTGTAAGGCTAACTGAGCATGCTCAGTGTGTAAGGCTGTCTGAGCATGCTCAGTGTGTAAGGCTGTCTGAGCATGCTCAGTGTGTAAGGCTGTCTGAGCATGCTCAGTCTGTAAGGCTGTCTGAGCATGCTCAGTCTGTAAGGCTGTCTGAGCATGCTCAGTGTGTAAGGCTGTCTGAGCATGCTCAGTCTGTAAGGCTGTCTGAGCATGCTCAGTCTGTAAGGCTGTCTGAGGCATGCTCAGTGTGTAAGGCTGTCTGAGCATGCTCAGTGTGCAGGCTGTCTGTATGCTCAGTGTGTAAGGCTGTCTGAGCATGCTCAGTCTGTAAGGCTGTCTGAGCATGCTCAGTGTGTAAGGCTAACTGAGCATGCTCAGTGTGTAAGGCTGTCTGAGCATGCTCAGTGTAAGGCTGTCTGAGCATGCTCAGTGTGTAAGGCTGTCTGAGCATGCTCAGTCTGTAAGGCTGAATGAGCATGCTCAGTCTGTAAGGCTAACTGAGCATGCTCAGTGTGTAAGGCTGTCTGAGCATGCTCAGTGTGTAAGGCTGTCTGAGCATGCTCAGTGTGTAAGGCTGTCTGAGCATGCTCAGTCTGTAAGGCTGACTGAGCATGCTCAGTGTGTAAGGCTGTCTGAGCATGCTCAGTGTGTAAGGCTGAGCATGCTCAGTGTGTAAGGCTGTCTGAGCATGCTCAGTGTGTAAGGCTGTCTGAGCATGCTCAGTCTGTAAGGCTGTCTGAGCATGCTCAGTGTGTAAGGCTGTCTGAGCATGCTCAGTGTGTAAGGCTGTCTGAGCATGCTCAGTCTGTAAGGCTGTCTGAGCATGCTCAGTCTGTAAGGCTAACTGAGCATGCTCAGTGTGTAAGGCTGTCTGAGCATGCTCAGTGTGTAAGGCTGTCTGAGCATGCTCAGTCTGTAAGGCTGTCTGAGCATGCTCAGTGTGTAAGGCTGAGCATGCTCAGTGTGTAAGGCTGTCTGAGCATGCTCAGTCTGTAAGGCTAACTGAGCATGCTCAGTGTGTAAGGCTGTCTGAGCATGCTCAGTGTGTAAGGCTGTCTGAGCATGCTCAGTGTGTAAGGCTGTCTGAGCATGCTCAGTGTGTAAGGCTGTCTGAGCATGCTCAGTGTGTAAGGCTGTCTGAGCATGCTCAGTCTGTAAGGCTGTTGAGCATGCTCAGTGCTGTAAGGCTGACTGAGCATGCTCAGTCTGTAAGGCTGTCTGAGCATGCTCAGTGTGTAAGGCTGTCTGAGCATGCTCAGTGTGTAAGGCTGTCTGAGCATGCTCAGTGTCTGTAAGGCATGCTCAGTGTAAGCTGCTGTGTAAGGCTGTCAGCATGCTCAGTCTGTAAGGCTGCTGAGCATGCTCAGTCTGTAAGGCTGACTGAGCATGCTCAGTCTGTAAGGCTGTCTGAGCATGCTCAGTCCTGTAAGGCTGTCTGAGCATGCTCAGTGTGTAAAGGCTGTCTGAGCATGCTCAGTGTGCTGACTGAGCATGCTCAGTGTAAGGCTGTCTGAGCAATGCTCAGTCTGTAAACTGAGCATGCTCAGTCTGTAAGGCTGCTGAGCATGCTCAGTGTGTAAGGCTGTCTGAGCATGCTCAGTCTGTAAGGCTGAGCATGCTCTGAGCATGCTCAGTGTGTAAGGCTGTAGTCTGAGCATGCTCAGTGTGCAGGCTGTGTGAGCATGCTCAGTGTGTAAGGCTGTCTGAGCATGCTCAGTCTGTAAGGCTAACTGAGCATGCTCAGTCTGTAAGGCTGTCTGAGCATGCTCAGTGTGTAAGGCTGTCTGAGCATGCTCAGTGTGTAAGGCTGTCTGAGCATGCTCAGTCCTGTAAGGCTGTCTGTAAGGCACTGAGCATGCTCAGTGTGTAAGGCTGTCTGAGCATGCTCAGTGTGTAAGGCTGTCTGAGCATGCTCAGTGTGTAAGGCTGTCTGAGCATGCTCAGTCTGTTTTGAGCATGCTCAGTGTGTAAGGCTTGAGCATGCTCAGTGTAAGGCTGTCTGAGCATGCTCAGAAGGCTGACTGAGCTCAGTGTGTAGGCTGTCTGAGCATGCTCATAAGTGCTCAGTCTGTAGGCTCTGAGCATGCTCAGTGTGTAAGCTGTCTGAGCATGCTCAGTGTGTAAGGCTGTCTGAGCATGCTCAGTGTGCAAGGCTGTCTGCATGCTCATGCTCATGTACTGCTGAGCATGCTCA